>JAGDQP010003725.1:76507-91184 GCA_022664845.1 Lepisma saccharinum
GTGTGCTTTCAATTTCGGTTCTACCGGGAAGTAAGCCTCATACTTTTGTCTCCTGTTGTATATTCTTCTAAATTGTTATAGAGTAGAGCAAACAAAGTAATCCTTCATCACTATCATCTGTTCCCCCGCACCATCTTTCCGCTCCCCGTATTATCGGAGAATTCCACGGAAAATCAGTAAGAGTGAAGGTGGGTGCAAAGATAATATCGAGGATCATGCGTTAACCGTACGGTCGTGAGTCATGACTTTAACGAGTAGACGGCTTGATCTGCTCCATAGTGTCAACCTTCCTTACTACTAAGAACGAAGCTATGACGTCACGGAACATCTAGTTGGAAATGGCTGCTCTAGAACTATTTAAATCAGGCCAGTATTGGCTAAGAGATACTAATCGAATAAAATTAAAAGTGGTGTCCTAAAAGGGAAAGCTAAAATTAATAAGCATCGGAACTTAAATATCGGTTAGAAAGAAGTAAGCAAACCTTAAGGGAGAAGAGGGGAGTGAGAATTTATCTTAATGTAGGTCGCAGCAGTCTGTTGGAATTTAAGAAATATTATTAGCATATTCTGAAACTATTCCCAAAGGACAAATATTTTTAACATAGTCGTAGAATATCCCTGGAATATGCCAAGAATATCCCTGCAATATCCCAAGTATACGCGTGGAGTATCCCAACAATATCTCTGGAATATCTAAAGAATATTCTTGAAATATCTTGATCATTCAGACATTGGTATATTGTTCTATGGATATAACACGAATATCCCAGGACATCCTATGGATATCTTCACGTAACCTATATAATATTTATTATACTTTATTTCTCCTGAGTGCTGTATGAATATTGGCTACTCAAATGGTAAAAAAAAGTACAGTTTTCGTATCATGTTGAGTTTATTGTATTCGAATAAGAACGATCTCTTAAACCCAATTTATACTGATTATACACAACCAATTAATTAAGTATTGGTCAATCGTTAAAAAAGTTTTGTTCGTCCAAATAGTCAGCACTACAAGTAATTCTTATTTTTATAAGCAAATTCTTCTCAACAACAATTACTTTTTTCTTTTCTTTTAGTGGACAACAACCCTCTTCCTAGTTCACATTTCAAAATTCTTTTCTAGTGACTTTTGGCAGATCCCCAATACGGAAGTTTTGTCGCTGCGTAATTGCAAATACGAAGTATTCCAAAGCTGAAATAAGTAACTTGTACTCTCAGAGACAAATTGAAGAAGCACATCTGCAAGTCTGAAGATTTTCCTACAAACTTATAATCATAGAGCGATACATTCTCATGACTTAAAGTTAGTGACTAAATCTTTAGAAATCTCTCTTTTGTTTCAAGGGATATAGGTTAGTGAACTATGACGAAGGAAGCTAACGGAGAGTTGACCACATCTTTTTAGAAATGAAGGGTGTCGGGAGAAAACAAGGAATGTCACAAAACAGGTATATTGAGAATATTAACATTTAATACTTTTATCGCTTAATGTTTAAACGGCTCAACAAATATGTAATGTTGTTTCCTGTGATCATTTTATGAGTTTTTTTGCTTCCTTCTTTGACAAGTTTTTTTTTTCTTCTTCAGTAGAATGAGCGATACAGCGCAAAATCGCTAGAAATGAACATCGTCGTTTCTTCCCCGACACCTTCAAATATGCTTTTATTTTGAGTATAGTATAATATGATACTAAAGAAGGCTTATGAATTTCAGTACACTGTACATAACATTTTATATTTGAAGTTATAAAATATTTATAACGTTTCAAAAATGTATTTATATTTGAATATATATTATCAAAAAACTTTTAGTGACAAATGATTTGTTTTGAAATAGCATCAGTCTTTTCGTAAGTCACAAATACTATCGTACTAAAGGGTAGACAGTTCTACAAAAGTCCATAAATCAGAAGAAAACTATAATGTAATTAATAAGAGGTTTCCAATCCAACGTTCCTTACTTAAAAGGAAACTATTTTAGTGCTATCTAAGGTCGTATTTAGGAAACAAAAAAATAAATATGAGTAGTTATTTCTATTTTAACTTCACAGATACTCCATTTCACGTAAATAGTAGTTGTTTGTGTTACATATCTAACACGTTTTCAATTCGTATTCCATCTGCAGTGAAAAAAATATTAAAAACCTTTGCTTTGCCATTAAACAAGTTAGTGCTGCGATTGTACAAACAATCGCGAAGGCTCCGGTCCATCGATAACATCTCACAAATGAACATTAACTTTCATAACATAAGTTGGCAACACTGGCACTCACAGTATTTTCCAATTGAGTCTAGTAATACTAATGCCAAGTTTGATACTGATACGTCCAACGTTATGTAACTATTTTTAAAAAAATAGAAATTTGAAATAGGTTGGCAATACTTACAACTGTGTTGATTGGGGATAGGAACACCCACAGTAATTTTGCACTAGATCTGGCTAGAAAGTAACGGGAATGGCACTCCTGTAGGAAGTATACGTGGAGCAATGGGGGAACACATTCGCGTAGAACCTTCGAGAAGTTAATGATATGAATCAGTTGTCACTGTCAGTTGGGTTTAGTTTGTAAGCACTGATTAAAGGTACGAACATGTGCAGAGTGCGCAAATTGTTACCGGAAAACCTCACCCAGGAGCAAAAAGACACCTGGAAAGAACAACAGTTTTTGATAGATAAGATGATTCCAGTACTTTGGAGCACCAACTTTATTCACCGAATTTATCACCGTGCTACGGTTTTTTTGTTTTTTTTTTCGAAAGTGAAATTTGCATTGAAGGCAGCTCATTTTCAGTCTGTGAAAAGGGTGAAGCGAAAGAGGGCGGCGGTGTTTCAAGGAGGTAAAAACTGAAGATTTCCCCTATTGCTTCCAACAATGGAAACATAGTATGCAATAGTGTCTAGATAAAGAACGGGAGTATGTTGAAGAATTATTTTTTAAAATAGATTGGCAGCACTGGTCTACTATACCTGTTCAGACTGTTTGGAGGGTTCTAAGCTAGTCTAGCCAAGACTTATGCCTGAATATCCTTCTGCATCTTGTGGTTCGTGAGATTTAATTTCTGTATATGGATAGACGGGCTGAGCAAGGCTATCAGGTTTCTCTTGGTTAGGTACGCCATCAAGGGGCCTAAAAAACCACTGTGGTCAGTTTTAGTGACTTCGTATAAGCATCGGAAAGTAGCGTAGATTCGAGTTCAATTTGTGCAGACCATCTTGACTGAAGCGATTTCCTTTGTACCACCAGGAAGATGTTGGGATGGTACCTAGAATACAACTCCTGATTGTTGCTTTCCCCTTTCTTTATCAGTGGTTATAGCAAAGAGATGTGCGACATGTCGGCCTTTGGCCAGAAATATAATTTTTGAAACTTTTGTTGATAAAAGTATTGTTGCCTTATATCCTTTTGTCCTACAGCCTAAAACGTGTTTTCTTCCCATCTTACAGGGAAATAAACAACAAAATACGACACATGTATATAAAATGTTTATTTTTCAACTCTGCTCTTTGACTTACAAACGTACACAGTATATAAAATATTTTCTATGTCATTAATTAGAGCAGTGAGTGTATGCCAAACTGTGTTTGTTCCTTAACGCTGTCAGTAGCCTCGGTGGTACTAAAATATATAGGTTTCTTATTTATGTTCGTATTAGTGAATTTTAGCCTTGTTACCAGCTACCCTGATATTGTTAAAGAAAAAAATTCGGTTCAAATTCAGGTAACTTGTAGAGGGGTGGGGGTACGAATAATTATGTGAATGACAGACCAAACCTCTTCTGGAGTGACAAATATCAAATTTAATTTATTCTGTTCATTCTGCTGGGTCGAAAGACTTTTCATTTTGAGTTGAAGAAGATCTTTTCTTCTCTTGGGTACTTAATTTTGTAAAAATGATCGTTAAATTGGTTCGGTGAAAATATATCTCCGATTTCTGCAATAGTGTGTCTCCTCTGGCGATACCAAGTAACTGTAGTTTGTCTCGGAGAGATTTCGACTGTGAACCTACAAAAGATTCACTCGCTCATCTCAATAAACAGAGTGTGTGAAGCCTTTTTAATTAATTGAAATTAATTTAAAGAAATGATAAATTACATTCATTTAATATTTATTACAGTGATATAATGCACTAATCAAACATTACTATATTTACAGGATTTTGTTGGGGAATTGCCTAATATTTTTTTTAAATATCACTTGTAGTTATTGTTCATATAATGAATTCTATATTAGGTAAGAAAAAACAAATACTATCTACTTACATAATATTTTGTTAATATATAGGCTCATTAAGAAAGAACATTCCGTGCCTTTTTTTTTAAAGAAAATGTGTTGTGTCTAGAAAGCCTAGCATACGATCTTGGAACAGACGTAAGCCACAGAACTGTTACTACCCATACGCATCTTATTCTGTATAACTTACAAGCAAGGTAGAAATCTCAAGAGCCAAATTTCTGTTCTAACACCGCAGAATGCTAATAATATAAAGAAAATTTCGCTAAAAAATAATAATAAATAAATAAAGGAACTACCGAGGCCTCGTTCCAGGTCTAGGTCCAGACCGCACTGTCCGTTGAGATTAGTATAATAACAATACTAGTAAGAAAATATGATTAATTATACAGTCGAATTAGTATCAAGATACAAACACGTTTAATAACTCGTTCATATGTAACAAGAAATGGATGGCTTTATTCAATTATAAAATAAAATGTATTTGCAAAATTCACTGCATTAATTAAAGCCTCAGATCACATAAATTGGACATGATTTCTTCAGAATACAATTTAGTAATTGATTCTAGATGCGTAAATAATTTGCAATTTGCTAAAATAAACTCTGATTGAAAATAACAAACAAGATGCCTGGCTGGGAGATGAAACACAAAGGAGATACAGGAAGACTCATCTGTTAGGAAGATCTTGAACATACATGTCAATGCCAGCAGACAAAGACTATTTACTTGTTGCAGTTCCGTTGTTGAATGAAATCATGAAAAGAAAGAAAAGAACTATTAGTAAGTTGTACGCTTGTGAAAGACTACAAAAAAGAAAGAAATGTATTTTGTACACTCAAAAGATTTATGAAAGATAGCCAATGGATATTTTGTAGTCTGAAATTTTCATGAACTACGAGTAACACCAAACTATACGTTAGAAGCACAGCATACGAAAAGTTTTCAAATTTATATTGTACGAGGAGAAGTCAAAAAGTAAGGTTCCCTAATTAATATCTAATCTTATATTATAGATATTAATCTGATTTTTCGCTGAGATGTAGTTCAAGTGACCTCTAATTGCTGCAAATTCTTGCCGCGTGAAAATATCACTCAAAAACTGTATTGCCATATTTCTAAAACGGAAATTCTTTTCAGACTGCATGAAAATTCCAGTCTAGGTATATAAAAAAAATGTCCTTTTACAAACTCTGAGACAGTTTTCAAATTGAACTTTGAGATGACTTCTCTTGAAATGCTCAATCTGTCATACAATTCATTTTATCTTATCATATTTCATTATCTGCTTATATGTCACCTGTAGGATCCTCTGTACCCCTTCGAAAACCAAAACAGAACCTAAATCTTGGATGCTGACGCGTATATTAGAATTGGTACATTACGTTATAATAAATCTACAGCATTCATCATGAAGAAGTGGCTATTAATTTCTAGTAATTACAATTCAATATGGAACTCGTCAGAACTAAACTACGGAAACAGAATCACCTCTGTTGATGTTTATAAGGTAATCGTTTGCTACTTTAAACTTTCCAAACATAACATTTATACGCGTCACAGCACTTTTTATGGGCTTAAAAACTGAAAGTAGCTAGTCCAAGCAGGCCAAAATAAATACTAAATAAAATCTAAAGGAATGCAAATACTTTGCAGCTCAAATTCGTACACCGAAAGTCAATCGTTTTTTTCATTTCATACAATTCATGTAAGAATTTAATTAGGGCGTCTACAGATGGCGCGCCCTTACCTTAAAATTCTTGAGTTAAAATATGTAACTGCCATGTAATAAAAGAAGAAATACTAAACAAGATAAATAAAATATGTCCTTAGCAAACAGTAACGGAGTAATTTTGAGCTAATACTGTAAATATTTCAATATTTTATTTTAATATCTTTATTTCTTGATATTACCTATTGCAGGAAATATTACCGTACCTTTTACCATCTTTATATATTTTTTATATATATATATTTGGGGAGACACCCTATGGGTAACTTAAGCCCGGTGTCTCGTATATTACCTCATATTGTTACAAACTATCAAGATGACTAGACTAAGAAATACGTAGTGTATCTGGTCGCGGTGTTTCCTCCAGCTGACATCTAACTGTCCTCCTTCTTTCTCTACACCGCTCACTAAAAAGTGACCGCGGGAAAATAACCGGTTCTAGCACAACAACGCCAAACAATTCGTTTCACATTGCTCAGCATAGATATCTCGTGAGCTCACTAGATCAGCGTTCCACAAACTATTTACAAGTGCGGACCAGTTTTATTAGTTGGTAGACTCAAGGGACCACCCTGCGCCTGTCCAAAGACAGGCCTCGAGAACCACATGTGGTCCGCGGACCACAGTTTGCGGAACGCTGCACTAGATCATCTTATTATTCTTGTGTGGGCATAATTATAAGTTCCTGTCATTGCAGCAATGAGAATGAAGTAGTTTTAGACCTACGTACTTTTACAAGTAGATGAAGATTTTAATACTATGTACACACATGTTCAAAGAAAATGGTCCATGGAACATTTTTGTAAAGCCCTAAATTTTTCCAGTTTAGCAACAGCGAAGAAACTAAATGGAAAGCATGTGAAACGTTGACTATACTAATTCATGATTCCCATATTGTGCAAGGTATCGAAGTTAGAGTGTGTACGAATGGTCCATTCTATATGAAACTGATTGTACAATGTAAATAAAAGTTCATATTTGTACAATTTAAGTGTACCTTTTCAATATCATGAAAGACTCAAATATTGATGAGTTATATGTATATAGTTTTGAATGCGTAAAGGTGAAAACAGAAATGTTTTAGTTAAGAAACAAGAAAGCTAAACCTACTGTATGTCTCCGAAAGTAACGCTCTTAACCATTAACCAGGGGCGCGAGGGTAATTTTCTTCCAGGTAGAAAAATTCAGTGGCTCATACATATACCGGTCGACCACACGACTGACTTTTCTAGTATCTTCCCAGAACAGAGTGCGTGAACAGGTCAAGTCATTGTTGTTAGTGTTCGAGGAACATCTTCTGAATTTGATTAGGGCTTATAACCCCCACCCCCGCGTGCCTAGTTATGTTTATTACATTATGTTGTTCAGCATGCTACAGCTTTGCTCTGTAAAGTGATATGTAATAGAACTACGATTTTAGATTCTGAAAAAGCAGTTAAACATTACAAAAATAGAACATCAATTGAATTTATTCCTTTGTGGTTAATAAAGAAAATTACTTTGTTCCAAATGATACACTGATTTTGGGGATAAAAATATACCCCCACGCGTCCGTAGTGTGTACGGACAGTGTAAGGGCGTTGGTTATATCCACGCTGAGTTAGCAATCTTGCTTTGTAGTGTATGTGCTTTCTGGATAGTAAAAAGAAAATTGACAGACCAGAAGGCGAATGGACGTTGTGTTGTAAGGAGCCGATAAAGGATCGTCAGGATGATGCGAACCTAAGATGTAGTATTTATAGTGTCTTGGAAGATATATTTTGTTACGACAGGGAGTAGAAGATATGAACTAATCCTTTATCAAGGATGAGCACAACTTAAGGTGCATAAGTACTATTAGAATGATGCTGTGTCATGAGGCCTAGGTGCTGCAAGTGACAGTGGAAAGTGTTGTTCGTATTCCAACGTCTACATTGACCTTTATTCATAAATAAAATTATATTCGTGTCATATCACGGAGTCAAGTGCATTTTTGGGGAAGCGTATAAATAGAAATGCGACTTCTACAGAAATATTCGTGCACGAGAATATTGTTTGATTGAGTTATAGAAGTGTTCTAAAGACAAATCTCAGTTACTTCAGAGGTTGCTAACAAACGTCATTAGCGGTTAGGGCTAGGTACGACAGGCTTGGGCAAAGCTACTCATTTATGTTATATTTTGTGATCATTGCGAAAGATTCCTGAAAGATATAACCATGACAAAAGTATTTTAAGCTAGTGTTTATTAGCTACATTGAGTTATATTAAATATCTAGTTTTGTACGTATCCTTTTGCACCACAATACTACCGGTAATGTATGTATGAAAAATAGGGGGTGAACCTGCCTACATGTTTGTTAGTTATGTGAAGTAAGATAGCATGTGTTCGTTTAATCTGTAATAAAGTTTTATACTCAACAGTGCATGCTAGTAAATGTATTTAATTTTGGTATGTTGTCCCTACACAAGTATAAATATTGTGTAGCACGTATGTATTTAACAATACATGCAACGCCCGTCAGTAGCACACACACCCTCCACTTCTTATCATATGTTAAGGGAAAAGAACAATAAAGTCTTGGCAGAGCCGGGGTTTGTACAGCAATACTTACGAGGAGCATAAAGAAGTCTTGCGGAATAGAACATTACATGTCTACTAGTGGTAATGAAACATTCGCGCCTGGTTGTGGGTTAAAGCGAGTCACCAATAACAGTATTGTGATTCTCTTACATACTATTCTTCCCATACAGTCTCCTCCATTCTCCAGTCATATCTTCCCGTATATCTTTCTCAAAACCTTATTTTAGAACTATTGGAAAGGCTATATCATTGGCGAGATTGGTGTGATGTAAAATATATATGTGGTGTTGCAAGTATAGGACCATATTGGTATTATGACTCTTGAAGTGGCAACTATGCACTGAAGGTAGAATCTTATCCATGACGTGAAAACTTAAAACAACAATTGACATGCACTCTCAATTAGCTGTAGTCAGGGAGCTATTTGTGTAAGATAAGGAAATTGTCAATTGCGTGGCTGTCATGCGCAGCACGGAGTTCCATGGTTGGGTGCCGAAGGGATCAGTAAAGAGGCAGTGACTGACTTCTTCAGTGCAATTGCAATCTGTATCCCTGAACATGGGTGTTACAACAAAACCGCAGTGCATTTATAACGTAGATGAATCGGACTTTCCGTTGAACAATAAATCGTCTGAAATCGTGGCTTAGAAAGGAAACGCGAAATTTTTGAGCTCAGTAATGAGAAGAGAGGAGAAAATGTTACCATTGTTTTAGCTTGCAACGTAGAGGGGAAGTTTATCTCACCTTTTGTCACTTTCAAGGGGAAACGCATGGGCGAAGAATTCAGGCATGATATGCCTCCTGCTTCGGAAGTGACCGTGTCAGAGAGTGGATACGTTAACGAGGACTTACTTGTGCGTTGGTTACAGTTCTTCCAACAGAACAGAGTGCAAGGTAGATAGGTGCCCATTTATCCTTGATGGTCATGTTTCGCATTGTTGATTGGAAGGTGCAGAGTGTTGTGAAGAACACAACATTGAGCTTCTTTGTTGTCACCCCCCCCCCCCCCCGAATACAACTCATGTCCTGCAGCCTCTCGATCAAACTGTGTTAAAATCTATGAAAACATTTTGTCACCAAGAGGCAACTAAATTTCTGCATAACACATTTGGAGAATGATGTAGGTGAATCTGCGATAAAGATGATGAAAGCCAATTTCGGGATAATCTTTAAAGAAACATGGAAGAGAGCGACTGTCGCATCATATGCTATTAAAGGGTTCTCATCAACAGGTATCTATCCGTTCAATCCGGAAGCAATTCCAGATGACAAGTATCTTCCTGCGAACTTGTTTTCACTACTGGATGCGACTTCCACTAACAACGTTGAGAGTTGTGTTTTGTGTTCGCAATCCCACCGTCAGATATACTTCTCGACAGTGTGTCCTCTACATCAAGTCAGCAGAGGCCTCAACGCAAGGGATCAACATTCAACAGTGACCTCGTCGCGTTCAGTGAAGTGCTACGTTCCTCTACGAAGTGTAAGATGACATTTAGGCTTACTTCAAGGAAACAGCGCTGTACTACAAGCCTTTCACGTCTCTAGAAAATACGCACAACCGAAGAGTGGAAAATCAGACTAGAAAAAGAGAAAATGCTAGAAGATCGAACAAGAAACGACGAGAAACAAAATAAAAATTGTTTTTCAGTAGACTGTCTTAGTAATAGTAATAACGAACCGTACACTTCTAAAAATGTACCGTGTTAATTCTGAGGCCTGACATTCGAAAGCATCGTTAACAAAGAGAGACTGAATATGCTGCCAGTAATGTACTTAGTGGTATCATGAAGTCTGTGTGGTTGCCGCTGGCAGATAAAGAAAATTGTCTGTGGAAAGTGTTTGTATCTTCTGTTTTGTTGGCTTTTCTTCATAACAAAGGTCTGTATGGCCAGTAGGGTGTTTTGTTGCGTGTATACCTTTGTACTTTTTCAAGCTTAATAAACATTTCTTTCAAAATATAACTCTTTTCCATATTGTATTGACTTTCAGATGTCATAATACTTAGAGGTAATTTATAGAACTACAGTAATTACAGATTATTTACAGAACAACAACATACCCGAATAGCCCCATCTATGACCACAAGCATTCTTTTAATTTAAGAAATTCTGAGGAACTTTGTTTTATATTTTACACAGTGCCTTCTGCGCTTTGTACGCATTCAACGTTTTTATATATGAGCCACTAACAGATGTAGTTTTTTGTGTTTTGTTTATGAATTTTAATACCTGCTTATTTTTGCACAAAATTGCAATTACTCAAATAGCCCCGAACTACTCTAATGCCACAATAATATTTGTTATTTACAGTTATATTTGCATACAGCGGGCCACGATACTACGAATACTAAATCTTTACGAAAAGTTCACTCACAGGTTCAGGTTCGTGGCTTTATTTCAAATCTGGCCTCGTAGAATATTTTGGAGGATTGCGTGACGTAATCTTCCGAAAGTTTTATGCTGCTGTGTAATTTACATGCATAAAAGTATCTTAGCTCAAACAATTCAAATTAAATATTAAGTAGTGTCTAAATTAGTCCAAATATTTCAGAGTTTAACTTCACACGTGGAAAATCAACGGGACTTTCATTTTTCACAATACATGGTTCAGTATATACTGAGTTGAGTCTATAGTAACTGAGTTGAGTATATACCGAAAGCGAGTCACGATAGTGCATTGTGACTATCTTACATGCTATTCTTTGCATGCAGTCAGTCCCCTTCCCCAGTTTCCTAGTCATGTATCTTTCTTAAAAAAAAAATCGAACTCTCGCAACTGACAAATACTCTCTCTCTCTCAGAAATACTGTCCTAAAAGAATTTTGGGGTTTGAAATATCAAATACGATAAAATAATTAAAATCTTTTAACACTCTGAAAATAAGCTCATTTCTCAAGGAATCTCACAACAATATATATTGATTCAAAACGTCAAGAACAAAACCAAGTCACCATGTCAAGATTGGTCCACCGGAGTCAATTGGATCAAGTTTCGAGTCACAGTCAGTCCGCTCATTTGGGACAAAATCGGATCCCAAGACCCCTAGTCCGGTCAAGACTAGGTCAATTAGATCACCGAGTCATTAGGGTGAAGTTCCGGAACGGGTCACCAAAAGTGACCCGGTTAAAGTTTTTGATTCTGTCCTGGCTTGAACATTGGTTTCGGACAGGAAAATTTAGGACGCATTTATTTCACTGTCAACCAGCCCCACACTGAGTACTCTACTACCTGGGGTAAGTCTCGCTTAGCCTAGGGGGCGCTAAGCTATTGTAGGGTCTAGATCATGAAGCCTTCCGTGAAGGAACCGGACCCCGTAACAGTTGCGGTTGACTAAACATTGACACCACCGCCAAAAATATTCCGAGAAGAAATTGTCACTGGCGTTGCCACTTTCTCGAAGCAGGTGGCAGAAGTAAAAGGCGGTCATATCTTTTTCCAAAGAGAAAAAGGAAGGAAGAAGAAACAGGAAAGGAAAGGAAAAATAGTAAAGGAAGAAGTGGCAACGTTTGGGTCAAAACCACAGAGATTCCTTCCACATGGCTGTGGTTTTGAAGAAAATATATGGTGATCTAATAAAATAAAAAAGAATCTATGCTTCAATACCTTTCAAACGGTGAAGATGTTCAAAAGTTATGACTCTTTTAAGCCAAATCACAGAATTTTCACAAATGATAGAAAAGTTTGTCTGTCATTCTGTCTGTCTTTTTGTTTTAGCCCCAAATTGTTGTTACCGAGGGTTGTTTTTTTTTTAAATTGCGGGCCCCAACAAGTTGAGGTAAATCGAAGCTTTTTTCTGTTGATAGGAGTTACCATTTTAGAGATACTGAGCCTACTATGGTCCCAAATCGACCTTTTGTATGAAGACTATGCACTTTTTCTTAAAAAAAAAAATAGGCAGCCTTACAAAATAAGTGATATCAGTATAAAAAAAACCTTCGGGGTAAAGATAAGAGTGACGCAAAAATTCTACACACTAAAGAAGTGATATCCACTTTGCTAGGGGTTTTCTTTGTGTCCATATGACGGAAATGTTTCCTTTGTATTAAAATTGAGACTTAATATCATCCCTTCTGCCATAGTTTCACAAAGAAAATCACTCGCAAAATAGATATCACTTCTTTTGTGAGTAGAAATCTTGCGTCACTCTTCTCTTTACCCCGAAGCAGTTTTTATATTGATTTTAGATTCATCAGCATATTTATCACACTTTATTGACCTGTTCAAGAATATTTGCTTCTTTTGATATTTGCACATAAAGCCTAGCGCAAGAGAAATCTTTAAAACGAGTCTCTACAATTGTTAAAACTTTCACTTTCTCAATTGTTGTGTCCGGTCCTGCCCTGATTAATCAAAAGACGTGTTCAACAGCTGCATTGAATCCTGTCGGTGCTAAATATAACTAGGCATTTCAGAATCTTGTTTCCGTTAGGATATAAAAATTAGTTTGGTTTTGAAATGCATTGTATCGAAATGAGTTGTGAAATCCGAGTCAAGGTCACTGAAAAAGCGGAACATTTGAAGAAAAGTCGGGAAAGTCGAGACATTTTTTATGAAAAGATAAAATTGTTCCGAAGGAAAACGGAACGAATTAAAACCCTACGCTAAGGTGAAGTTGCATACCCACGACTCTGGATATCAGGTTCCAACTTATTTGACTGGATCTTGTTAAGATATCTATCTTAACTGTTTATAAGATGGCAGTAATTGATTCTAAATTAAATTTGCATACGAAGTAAGAAATTGAAAAAAGAAATCTGAAGTTGAGCTGGAAGCACTTGATTTGAATATAATTAATATATCTGTGTTAAATAATTTGTGATTTATTTTAGGAATAAAAAAAATGATTCAGCAGTTTGCAAAGTATTACGATGATGTTTCTAATTAATTAAGAGATATGTTTATTTAAATTTCTATATCGGAATTCATTGTTATATCTTTGCTTCATATTTCAGTGCAGGATGGAAAATCGATTTATTTTTCTAGTTTGTGTGAAACGCTGGGAGAATGTTTCGCGAGGGGGAGGGAGGGGTACTTGTTGCTCGTTCACAATAGCCTCACGCGTCATTGGATTGAGCCAACATTGAGAATTTTCCTGTGATTTGAATGAACACTTTGGTGTTGATTATCTCGCTGGTGATAACTAACTAACTAACTCTATGGGTTATGGAACTCGTAAGTTCATCGCCGCATCAAAAACGTTCGCCATTGGATTCTATATTGGGCAGTATCAAGCCAGTTTTCATCACGAACACCTACTTCTCGAAGATCTCTTCTAATATTGTCCTCCCAACGACGTCTCGGTCTTCCCAATGGCCTCTTTCCATCCGGCCTTCCAACCAGGATAGAATATAATCTTCATTTTTTCCCCATCCGAGCTACATGCCCTGCCCACCTTAGTCGTCGCGATTTCATTATTTTTACAACATCTGGTGAATCGTACAGTCCGTGGAGTTCTTTATTATGCAGTCTCCTCCACTCTCCAGTCATCTCGTCGCGTTTCGGCCCATATATCTTTTTCAAAACCTTATTTTCAAATACACGTAATTTATGTTCATCTGCTAGGGTCGTACTCCAACTTTCGCAACCGTAAAGTATTACCGGCAGAATAACTGTTCTGTATATTTTTAATTTCAATTTCCTTTATATTAATCGCGATGTTAGAAGTTTTTGGACTGAATAGAAACATGCGTTCCCCGATACTAAGCGACTTTTTATTTCTTCCGTGACCTCATTTTTGCTTGTTACGTATGCTCCCAAGTATTTAAATTTGTTTACTTTCTCTATGACCTCATCCCTAATTCTTATGTTTTTAATTCCTTCATTCCCTGTGCTTCGGCTTGTTATCATGTATTTTGTTTTATCTATGTTTACCTGTAGACCTATCTCATCGCACACTTCTACTAAGACATCGCTGTTGCTTTGTAGTGCATCTATATCGTCCCCTATTAAATCTACATCATCCGCGTATACAAACAGTTGATTCAAACCATTCAATGATAGTCCCTTTTTGTCCCCTTTAATTTTTAAAATCGCATATTCTAACGCGAAGTTAAACAGTAATGGAGACAAGGCATCGCCTTGTTTCAATCCGTTGCGAATCTTGAAACTATCTGACATATTATTACCTATCCGTACTCTGCTTATGGGGTCG
>JAGDQP010003726.1:0-11227 GCA_022664845.1 Lepisma saccharinum
GTGTGTATGTATATAGACTCGATTTGCTTCGCTGGGGGCGCTTGAGGGTTTTGTGGGTTATAACCAGATTCTCTATTATAACCAGACTCTCTGGGGGACGGGGTAATGTTTGCCGATTTATTGTAACCTATTCGTAATGATACACCAACATACCAAATTTTGTTTCTCTAGCTTGAGTGTTTTGGAAAATGTGTATTTGGGTGGCCATTTTGAATCCATGATGACGACTTTTTAAAAACACTTCCCTATATTGGCGTAATCTACTCGTAATGGTGCAGCTTCATATAAAATGTAATTTGTGTAGCTCGAACGGTGTGCAAAATGGTTTTTTTGGGTGGCCATTTTTAATCCAAGATGGTGACTTTTCGAAAATGTTGCAATATTTTCCTAAACTACTCTTGATAGTACACCTTTATGCCAAATTTAATTTCTATCTCAAACGGTGGGAAAAATGGAGTTTTGGGGTTCAAGATGGCGTCTTCGAAAAACATTTTTTTATATTTTCGTAACCTACTAGTGTTAATGTACCTTCATACCAAATTTCATTTTAGTGGCCCCAGCGGTTATGCTGTGTATTCTATACAACAATGTGTTTGGCGGTCATTTTGGATCCAAGATGATGATGTTTTGAAAATGTCGGATTTTTTTCCTTTATCTGCTCTTGATCATACACCTTCATACCAAATTTGGTGTTTCTAGTTTCAGTAATTTGGCCTGAAAATTTTGATGAGTCAATCAGTGAGTGAGTGACCATGGGGTATTATAATATGTGGATAAATCTCTCTTCCCTCTGCCCTAAACCTAAACCCGACTTTCCGCCCCTCCAATTTGTATATACTCTTCAATCTTAGGCCAAATGTGACTTATGACCAAAGTTTCGTGTGGGGAATATATATATATTTTTTTTTTCAGAATAAAACACATTTTCCTTTACGAAGTGGGTATTTCTGCATACAAGACATGGTAAAAGAAATCTTAAGGTGTCGATATTTCGTACTTAATTCATTGATAACGATATTCTAATGACTTCATAGTTTTATTGTTAAATTCACCATTGCTTTATATTTTGATTAAATGCTTACAGTAATTGTAGGCTTTAACTTCAACTGTTATTTTCTATTTTATTTATTGCGTTTAGGCGTCTCAGGCTCTGGCCGGGATAAGGTGGGGAGAGGATGTTAAAAAGTAGTCGGCCGGGGCCTAGTTTGTAAGTACCATCCCGGCATTTGCCTGATGTGATTCAGCTGTCATGTCATGTATAAGATGTACGAAATAGTACAAAACAATTAAATATATTTAATGTTTTTCTTTGCAGGTCATGAAGATGGTTATGACTTTGACTGTTAGTGAGACTGGTTGTTTGTTTTATGTAAAACGTCCCGGTGCAGTCTTAGATGCTGGAACTCTCTTAGCACGCCTCGAACTTGATGATGCTTCTAGAGTAACTCGTGCTCAGGAATACACAGGAAAATTTCCCGAATCTGATCTTACAGTTAGAGTAGCCGGCGAGAAGTTAAATCATATCCACAATAGCTACAAACAGATGCTAGAAAATGTTTTAGCTGGTAAGTTCTGGAGCTGTTTTTTTAAAAGACTTCGAAAGTATATTTTTGTTGGTTTGACACATTATGACTAAGCTTGTCATAATGTCATAGAAGCCAGTTGAGAGTGCTTCAATAATTTGATCATAATTCATTGTTCAAATACAGCACTTTTTGCTGTACGTGAATTTTGATGATTATCGAACACAAAAGTAACTTTTTTTACCTTCAGATTAGTAAGCTTCTGTATAATACTTTTCTTGAGTTACCGGTAAAATGTCTGGTATACGTGAACACACATTTTCTTGCGGAGAAATGTCTCTATGTAGCATAACCAACTTAGCTCGTCATCAAGAAATTCTTTCTTTTTTAAAATGTCCGCTTGAAGCACATTGGTACAAAATCGAATGGACACTCTGATAAATACAGATTTGTCCGTTTTGCCGTTGTAACCAATCCATGCCTACTCAGGGTGTTCCTTTTGTTTCGTTTATATTATTATTTAATTTGAGAAACTCAGAAGGTTTTCTTAAAAGACTTTTTTTTTCATAAAAATGGAGTTATTATTTTTATTTCAATTTAGAGGTCAACTGACATTTTGCCTAAGTCCGCATGTTATTAATAGAGCAACTCAAAAGCATGAAAAGTATAATGACACTTACAATATTTGTTTTTTACCTTCAACATGCTTCATATTGTCTAAGAATCTGAGAACTACTAATTTTGAAGAAGTAATAAAGCATAATTTCAAAAATAGAACATAAAATAATAGTATGAAATATAAAGCATAATAATTTTAACTATTTTAATATTTAATTTATTTTTTATTACCAATAAAACACGGTTCATTTATTATTCTTTTGATAGTCCCTATGCTTATATACGAATATCTTTAGCCAACCGAGGTAATCATGTGGATTGAGACGTTAGGTCAGCGTCTCCAAGGTTGAGAGTCCGAACCTCGCCTGGTGCCTGGCTGTTTGTGGATTTAAACAAGAATTGCACTCATATAATCGTGAGGGACTGAATCAGTTACTAAAAGGGCCCATACAAAATAGAGTGTAACAAAGTTTTACGAATATCTTTAAAATAGTAGACGTAGTTGTTGTCCTAGCAATTTACTTGGAGCTTTTCTTTCATAGTTGCTTACCAACGATAGTATTTATTCTGTTTTCTCTGCCTAATTTCTTTGATTTCTGTGAAGTTATTGTTTTAATATAGGCAACAGAAAGTTGTGTTACTTCCCTTTTTCTTAGTATGAGCATTAAAGGAAAGAAAAAGCTCATTTAATCGTAAGGTAACAACATTGTTCAGCTTTTATGTCTACCTAGAATGCTACAAAATTTCCAGCAACACTGAACAACCTCCAGACAATGAAAATGCATTCGAAAATTAAAACTTGCAACGGCTGAAACTAACTTTATTTGTTTGTTGGTTGGTAGCCCATAGATAACAGAAGGTATCCTATGTAATAAGCTGAAGCTGACAGTAGAATTGTGGAGTGGTAATAGAGTTGTATATTATTAGTAATATTTTCATATTTTTGATTATTAATATTTTTAAAATGTTTATAAATTGTTGAGAAAAGAATATTGATAAATGTTTTCATTCATGCACACTTGAGTATAAATAATATGTACACGTTAATCAATATAACGGTAATGAGCTTTAAGATAACTAGTTCCAATCTGCCTCTGGTTTTGAAGCCTTTTTTAAATCAGTTCCATTTCATCTAAAGCTGTGTTTGGCAAGTTAGTGGTGTTGTGCATTCAATATACAGGGGTTGGACAAAAAAATCTAAAAACACGTCATACAGGACACGTAAGTGTGGCCCGCCACTATACACCACGTGTTGCGGTTGCCGATCGTGTTTTGTTTTCAATGTGTCATGTGGACCTTCCTCTTCCGTCAGCAGTACCCAGTTCACCTGTGAGTGTCGTGGTGTGCAAGTGGTGCGGTAAAATGGGCGACCTGACAGACTTCCAAAGAGGCATGATCGTTGGTGCCCGTCTGGTTGGAGCTTCAGTGACAACAGTGGTGACCATTGTGGGGGTATCGACAGGCACTGTGTCCAATGTCACGAGGGCATACACAATGCATGGGCAAACAACGTCTGCAAAGCACAACAGTGGTCGAAAGACAATCCTGTCCGATAGGGACAGGAGGGCATTAAAACGGATTGTAGAAGCTAAAAAGCAGATCACTGCAATGAAAATTACGTCTGAACTCAATTCCGGCCTACAGAACCCGGTTTCATCAAAAACAGTGCGACGGGAACTTCATAAAATGAAAATTCATGGCAGGGCCGCGATCGCCAAACCTCTGGTCACAGCAGTAAATGCGAAGCGGCGTATCCAGTGGTGCAAGGACCACAAGGAGTGGACGCTTGATCAGTGGAAACACGTAATGTATTCCGATGAATCGACCTACACCTTGTTTCCAACAACCGGTCGTGTTTACGTATAGAGAACACCGTCGCAGGCCTATGATCCAGACTGTCTGGGCCCAACTGTAAAGCATGGGGGTGGTTCTGTTACAGTATGGGCAGTGATATCGTGGTTTTCTGTAGGTCCCGTCATAGCCCTGCATGGAATGATGAATGCTAAGGCGTATGAGGCCATTTTGGGGGAACCAGGTTCTATCCATGGCCCACACATTATTCCCGGATGGTGATGGCATCTACCAAGATGATTTGGCACCCTGTCACGGTGCAATCATGGTTTGAGGAGCATGACCAGGAGCTATCACACCTCCCCTGGGTCCCACAATCACCAGATCTGAACATCATTGAGCCATTGTGGTCTGTGTTAGAAAGGCGTGTTCGGTCTCATTACCCTCCACCATCATCCCTTAAGGAACTGGAGCATGTTTTGGAGGAAGAATGGTACAACATTCCACACACCACGATTCAGGAGCTGTATACGTCCATTCCACGTTGGATCCAAGCTGTTTTATACGCAAAAGGCCCCACACCATACTAGGTATGATTTTCACACTTTTTCAGACGTTTCAGATTTTTTTGTCCAACCCCTGTATTTCATCCCTGGGAGATCTATATCTGCCTTTGCGATAAGCAGGGCGCCTCGTCATACCATGTGCAAATTGCCGCCTCATCCAGTATGAGTTAGAAAGCATCCTAACTGGTCTAACTGCAAGCTAATTATGTGTATTTTAATGATCTGTGTGCTATGCCGATTCCAGTGGTATATAAATGTGTGGCCCTGTGATATGTATTACTGTGATATTAATTTTCTTATTGCTTTGCGGAAATTATAGATAAATATTGGCTGGTCATCGTCACCATATTACCCGTGACCTAATTCAATGTGGTAGTCTGCATCCTTCGCACGGCGCTTGCTAATTGTCCACTGTGTTGCAAACCGTGTAGTGAAAAATGTCTTCATCTGTGCAGTGAAAACTCTGCATGTGAGAAAATGGCATTCACGAACACAACTGCTCGCTTAGTCATTACCGGCATTTTGCTTTCATCATTGGCAATCTCATCGAGAGCGTTGTTTGTATGTCGTACACAGCTACGTACTGTCCCGTCTCCATACACACAAGATGTTTATGAATGGACTTTTGCTACAAGAAATGTTTCATTCCTCAGTGCTACAGTGATTCAGTCACTTCAAGCCAAGACTAGAGTGATTGAATTTTCTTCAAGTAACCGGTCAAGTTCAAACTCAAGAGGAAAGACCTCCTTTCTTGTGTGCGTTTTACATATTTTATTACTGTGTGGGGACGTACATCTCAACCCAGGTCCTACAGCTGTGAATAATACTCCTTTTGCGATTTACTACCAGAACACCCAAAGCTTGAAAAACAAATTCAGTGATTGTACTGTTCATCTTTATGAACTCTACCAATATGATGCTACAGTTTTTAGTGAAACGTGGCTTAATGATAGTATTTTTGACACTGAGGTTCCTTTATCATCAGAGTTTAATATTTTTCGTAATGATCGCCAGTCTCGTGGTGGAGGTGTTATGATAGAAATTAATAATAAGTGGTCCTGTAAGCTTTAAATTGAAACTGCGAACTTATATGCGTTGAGGTCAAACTTACAAAAAAAATGTTGATTGATTGGTTGTTTTTATCGATCTCACAGAAACAGTCCAATTGAACTATTATTGGAATGTCCTGATTCACTTGTAACTGCTATGTCACATCCCACACAGCACAATCACGTTAAATAAACGTTTATTCAACTTTTCCTTAAATGTTTAATAAACGTTGAATCTTGGTTGAACTTACTTTGATTCCACGTTTATACAACTATCGGATTAGTATTCTAAGAAATGTAGATTCAACGTTGAATATGACGTTTTAAAGGTAAACGTTTTAAAGATATTGAATGAAACCTTTTCCGCAACTTTATTTTGACATTGACGTTGATTCAACGTTACAAAACGTTGAAGGATCAATAAAAATTGAGGATAAATAATACTTGAGTACGTATAAACGTAACTTATTTATTAAGAAATAGCACGTCTGAGCGATAATGTATATAAAGATATATGTAAAATAAATAAATATTCAGAATGCAATTTAAATAATGTGAGAAAAAAACAAATGTTCTTTAAATCCTTACTTTATAACAACTCCATAAACTAAAATATAAGTTGTCTTCTTTAATTGGATATAGTTACATACATAGAATATGCTCTTACCTATAAGAGGCATCTGAACGAAATAAAAAAGTTATACATTTTCAAAACAGAATTAGGTTGCCTCGTGGAATTGTTTGATTCATTCAGTAAGTCAGAATTGTCAGTACCACATTTATTGCTTTTAACAAGATGAGACAACCTATTTTACGAAGAAGAAGAAGAAGAAGAAAAAGAAGAAAAAAGATCATTTGAGCAACTTATTCGAATTTCCTCCTGTCATTTCGATCTCTCGCTGCACTGATGTCCTGCCTTTCCCGGTTTTCATGAGAGAACAAAAGACAAACACATAGCGTAGGCATTGTATTAATGTCAAATTGAAGTGCATTTCCATCAAGAAAAAAATATAACACCTAGTGAAGTTTAAACATAAAACTATCACTGAAAATTGGTTTTGTAGATTAGGAAATTTCACAAACATTTGACGTTGAATTAACGTTTAATTAGCGTTGTACTTTCCACCATTTTAGGTTTAAGAGCACAATTTAAAATCAACGTTTAATAAACGTTAATACTGGTCATTCTTTAAACGTTTATTAAATTACGTTGATAAAACGTATAATTCAACGTCACCAAATGCAACGTTTTCAAAGTTTATAAAAGGTTAATTCAATATTGTGTGCTGTGTGGGATGGTGAGGTAATATTTTTTGGAGACATTAATCTTGGCATTGATTGGGTCAATTGCAGACATGGTGTACCAAAAGATAATAACAGCTCGTGGTTCATAGATAATGTTTTTCATGATCTGGATCTCAGACAACATAATATGTTTATAACACTAGAAAAGATAGTAATTTAGAATGTGTTATCAACTTTGACCACTTGTAAAATTACTCCCTCTAGGAATATACTCACATCCGACCATGAGTCCCTTGATATTATGTTTACACTTACCATTTACCCCCAGTCTGCGAGGAGTCTTGGCAGGCCTTTTACTCCTCATTGGAGGAAATAAATTGGGCTGTTGTTCGGCACTTATTGAGCTTTTGTCATGGAGTTCTTTCTTATCTGGTGACATCCAAATGGCCACTGATACATTTACTGATTTTTTTTTGGCTGTCGTTCGAGACTATGTTCCTCATAAAAAGAGTCGTTCTTCTAAATATCCTTGCTGGTTTGATCATGAAATTAAGGCAGCCCTTTACAATAAGAAAAAAACTTCGGAATTGTGGAAAACATTTCCAAACGAATATACGCATATCAACTTTAGATTACTTAGAAATTATGCTAAAAATCTTTTATGAACTAAATATAACGAGTACATACAGGGTATAACTTACAATATACATAGCAATCCTAAAAGGTACTGGTCACTAATTAAGCAGAAAACCAGTAGTAAACAGGTGGGAAATGACGTACAATAATTTAACTGCTACTGGATCTGATAGAGCGCACTTATTCGCTGAGTGTTTCAATATTAACAGTTGTCAACAGGTCAATACCACTACTCTTCTTCCTGATGTTAGATCTGTAACAAATGGGTCCTTGACAACCGTAAGTACAAATACATTTGAAGTTCAAAACTTGCTAGTATCCCTTTCCCACTACAGACTATTCTATTCCAGCTGTTTTTGTAAAGAATACAGCTACTTCTTTAGCTTATCCTTTGAATAGGTGCTTTTCAGAAGCTTCTTTCCCCTCTATATGGAAGAAGGCCAACATCGTACCCATTCCAAAGTAAGGCAACAAAAATTTGGTTACCAACTACAGGCCCATATCCCTTTTGCCTGTCTTGTCCATCATCTGTGTGAAAAGATCGTTAAGGATAGCTATTAAAATTCACTTTGCCGTACATCCATCCTGCTCAGCATGGATTTCTTCCTGGCAGTTCCTGTCTCACCAGTCTGTCTATTCTCCAGTCACACGCAATTAATTGCCCGTCTAATAATACACAACTTGATGTCATATACTTTGATCTCACAAATGCTTTTGATTCGATTAGTCATGCTCATATGTTACATAAACTGTCTCACAGGTTTAACATTCATGGTCTATTCTTATCCTTAATTAAAGATTACCTAGCTGACGTGTTGTTCTGTATGGGGCTGCTTCTCAGTGGTGTATTATTACATCTGGAGTACCACAGGGTTCCGTTCTCGGACCCTTTCTTTTTGTTCTGTTCATGGACGACCTTATGGACCACTATACTAAATCTTCAAGCAACATTCTTATGTATGCCGATGACTGTAAACTTTTTAGAGAAATTAAAACTCTTGATGATATAACGCAACTGCAGTCGGATATTTTAATTTTCTCTTCGTCGTGGTGCGATACATGGCAGCTCAAAATTAACACTGATAAATGTCCACACAACCCCTCTTACCAAAATTTCATCATATAAATATCTCGGTGTTTTGATAGACTCAAAGCTGACGTTTGAAGATCATGTTACAATGTCTACTAAAAGGGCCATGAAACTTCTAGGTTTACTTTATAGATTCGTTGATTTGATGGATCTTACAGTCCTTAGTTTATTTTACAAGGGTTACACCTTGAATTTTGCTCTCCTATCTGGGCTATGGCGTCTCCCACAGTGCTGTCCAAGGTTAACAAAGTTTTGAACTTTTTCGTGGCTATTGTTTGCTTTCGTGTCCCATCCACACACAATTTCAACAAACAACAACTCTTAGAAGTCCTTCATATTGAACCTCCTTTAGCACGTATATATCTGCATGACTTCAAATATCTCTATAAAATTGTTAATGGTAATTCCAGATCTCCCGATATTCTTCACGAGTCGAGTTCCTGTTAGATCCACTCGCAGTAATGACCTGTTTGCTTTGCGAACACCCATGCTTGCTATTATGCAGCGCTCCTTAATTTACAGATTGTCATCTCAGTATAACAGAGTTTCAAATTATCTTGATTTTGCTTTACCATATAACCATTAAAAAAAAAAACTGGTATCGGTATCAGATTTAAGTTGAGATAATTATTTTGTATTTCTTTATTTCTTGATATTTTTTCTGTTAACGTATTTGTTCATTTTTTACCCCTTTGTGTTGATTGTTTATTTTTATTGTTTGACAACTCAATGTAAAATGTCTGTATCTGGGTTCTTGTTAATAAATAAATAAATAAATAAATAAAAATGAAATTACTTAAGGTAGGCAAAGGTTAAGAAAATATCTTTGTGCTGTAAAAGTAGAAAAAGGATAATTTGGAGCAACTGATAACACGCTTTAAAATCTTTATTTTGTAAAAATCGTACCAATGTGCCCCCTTTTCCGGCGTCTTTTACTTTGAATCTCAAATAATAAGATAGTAATAATAACGCCAGGTTCGATTTCTTCAAAATCTATCCCATTGTTATTTTGTTAATATCCAGTGTAAGATGGCCGAAATTTGGCTGTATCTGGAGATTGTTAAATAAATAAATAATATTTCCAACTTTCTTTCCATTATATAATACTTGTATCTTTCCATTATAAAGGTGAATATGGCACAGATATGGTAGCGGCTGACATAAAATAAGAGTGAAAGATGAGCTAAAGTATATGTATTTCCATTTCCTAATTATAAAGGTTAAGAAGTAGCTAGAACATTATTTAAAGCTAGGACTTTATTCTTACACATTCGTATTTTTCCCCCTTGCGTTGAGCAAGATGAATTTCTTCCAGGATTTCATTGGGCCCATGACACCTTAGCTATTAGCTAGACATACAATACAGACTGCAGAATTTAATTCTTGGTCATTTTTACTTCACTTTGGTGATATTAATCATAAGAATTCAGTGTTGTCCTGGATCTGATATAGATATAATGAAGTTCCAAGTATCAATTTTCAAGTTAGCCGGCTACCGAGTACATTGTTCAAATATTGCCCACGGTAGTGGTGTCATACAGATAGGACGATGAAGTAGCATATGTAAAGTATGCATGCTTAATAAGTTGCAAAGAAAAAACGAGAAAACGAGAAGGTAAAAGAAGAATTTCAAAAGAGAATGGAAGAAAACTAGGAAGGGAAAGTTTACATAAAAAAATGAATGATAAACAATCGTGAAGGCAGTAAATATGAAAATAATATACGAAGAAACATGAAGTTTGGGGTACAAGAAGAAAAAAAGCATACCGATGGAAAATTGCGAACAAATCACCAAAGGAAGCTAGTGAACTATAAGATAAGGATTTAGAAGATGCAGGACTTGTTCAAGCAATGTTGAGGTATTTTTGTGTAGTAAAAGTGCACGGAGAGGCAAGGAAAACTGATGCTGCATTCCGAAAAAGATTTCTAAACGCTAAGCTTCATTCCATTCCTAGTTAAAGAAATACGAAAAATTATCCTTTAGGTACTTCGAAGTACTTGAGATTGGTGTATTTGGAAGTTTTTAATTTTATTTTATTTTAAGGACTCTAGGCAACCTTGGCTCAGGCCGTATGAATGATGAAGGGAGAATTAATGGAATGAAGAAAGTGGAAAGAAACGGGAGAACCCCGAGAAAACCCACGCACACTGTGTTTGTCTACTACAAAACCCACATGGCATAAGCTGGATTGAACCGACTACTCCCCAAGTACCAGAAGTGAGTTCTCTAGCACTGAGCTACTGCGGCTCCTGGTAATATTTAATCTACAAGTACTCATCCCTGTTTCATATACCATATTTCATTTTGTTAGTTTTTGTACTACAAAACTTTTTTTAACTTTTTTTTAATAGAACTTTAGTCATAGTAACTCAGTCTGGTAAATATGTGAGGAAAAAGAGTTGTAGTTTTGCACTTGTATTATGTTACAGTAGTTTTTTTTTTTTTTTTCTTAACTTGATTTTCACTTCAGGAACATTCAGCTTTGTCGATCTTCTATTCGATCCTCATTAATATTGCTCCGGTTTTAGCTGTCCTCACAATTATTTCTCTGCCTTTTTTTCTCCTTGTTGAATCGATACCAATATTCAATTTCTATATTAGTCCTTCCCATCCAACCTGATCCTAGTATTGTTCCAACTCCAAATTGATGGAAGAGCAATTTTTCTGGATTGATCTGAAAATCTGATCTAAGATGTGTATGTTCACCT
>JAGDQP010003726.1:11627-22031 GCA_022664845.1 Lepisma saccharinum
AATAGTAAACGCAAAATTTAGGAATTTTCAAAAGGAGATACATTATAAGCAGAGACTATTTAAATATTTTAGCGAACAATTATTTTTTTAAAACCAACGCTATGCTTATTATTATTGTTAGAATTGTAAACCTGGTGTACTTTTTTTTTTATTTTTTTTTGTCAGTTTCAACACTTCCCTAAATTCCCTAGTTTAAATTAATTGTATTTTTCTTGCGTTCGGAGGACTAAAATTGTAAATCAATACCATACTTACATTCAGTATAGTTAAGATTCCTGTTCTGTGTTCGTATACATACATATTTGAACAAAAGTTATCAAAACCTGAAGATGATCTCCGCTGTTCGATCGAAAAGAGCTTCGTGTGATCACTGAAGGATCATCATAATCAGAGGACTACACCGTACGTGAGTATCGTATTAATTTGACCTAGTTTTATTTGGAAAATATATCAGAAGGTAGTTAAGAAATTTCATTTTCATCTAACTAAATTTCATTTTAACTAAAGGTCTATTAGACTGATATTTATCACTTTACTGATTATGAATGTAGTGCAAAATCGTAGAGAAACAATCGAAGTAATGTCTTTTTGAGAAATGTAAGATATCCAAGTGTTTGGTGGATAAAGGAAAAGGGAAACGAACGCAGGAAGAATTCACACTCTGCTGTTTCATCAGTTACGACTATTTTTGTTGCTACAGGAAGTGTTTAAAGAGCAACAAATGTAAAAATTATTTCCCTTTTTGTCAATAAGTATGTAACGCAATGAATTCACCGATATAAGAGGTTGAACACCATGTGGGAATAGGCACTAGGAGCCATAGTTGAGTTATGCTTGCACTGGCCATCCGAAGTGAGACTTCCTAACGTTTTCCTCAGTCCACCACTCGAATGTCTCGCGTCAAGTTGATTGATTATATATACACAGTGAAATTGAATTTATACTTCATTAAATACCCATATGTATAGATGTTTCGAATCCTGCTTCTTTTCTGAAACACATGTAATCAACGTATAATTTCATCTGGTGGAGAGGAAGCTGAACTATAAGTTTTTAACGTTCCAGTACAAATTACGTTTGATTCATAACTAGGGATAGGATTTTGATGAAATTGCATCTTTTTCTGGTAAATCAGAAACGCATAACATTTAGTATTTATATGTTTCATGTCGTACTCAAACTTTTAAGCTCTATTTGTTAGGGCTTTTTTTTTTTTTTTTTTTGCATTTTTTGCCTTCATGGGTTGTATATGTCATTATTTTGGAATTATAAGATATTTTGGTAATTTTTTTTTATCATTTTCTTCGTTTCTGAGCAGTTGTACGCTACTTGTTTAGGAGCCTTAATTTGTACATGGAGCATTAACGAGAAAGAATTAACATGAGTAAAGAATCACATTCTTCTAATTTTGTCTACTTCCCAAGATAAAATTTCAGCTGAAAATTAAAACCGTTATTGCTATTTTATCTTAGTAAGTAAAAACTATTAAAGTTAATACTGATATTTTTTTTTACTGTTACTGCTATAGTCTGACAATTTAGGAGACATGAAGCAATGAATACAAATTTCTTTTATCTTCTAGGTTAAATCACTCGCCATGAATTATTTTTATAGTATTTTAGATCATTTTTTTGGCAATTTTTAGATCATAAATGCATCTTTTTAAGGGCATTTTTCAGCAATTTATAGGTCATCAAATTCCTAGTCTTATTTATAACAGGCGATAAGCTGTGAAAAGAAACCAAGCATCTAAATTATTATTGAAAATATTTCTTTCATACTGACGAAATTTGGGAGAAAAACGAAGTAGATTAATTATACGATAACGGTAAGGCAGTTGCGGATTATTTTGACTTATTCTTTGAAAGAATGTGCATTTTGTCACTATTCCAAATACTGGCTGTAAATCAATTATAGCTAAAATTTCTGTTGCTCGTCGAGTTTTCTCCACTGTCTGGAGGCACATAACATTGGCTGCTCTGGCGTTTCCATAACACCTGTCCACTCTGTCTGTTTTCTCTCCTACCAGTTAAAAACTCTTTTGCGAAAAGTACTGCTTT
Organism: Lepisma saccharinum; assembly: GCA_022664845.1. Lineage (NCBI taxonomy): Eukaryota > Metazoa > Arthropoda > Insecta > Zygentoma > Lepismatidae > Lepisma > Lepisma saccharinum. The sequence goes on from JAGDQP010003726.1 coordinate 13,688, forward strand.
TCTGTTGTGTTTGTGTTGTTATTGTACAGCTGTCCCAAGAATTTACCATGTAAGTAACTTTGTGTTAGGTTTGATTCTTCCAAGAAAAGCATTAGATTAGACTACGAAGTGGCCAAAATCTTATTTACCTTATATACAGCCGCACGTAACCTTATATTTAATACAGAGTTCTTATACTGGATTAGATCTGATTTAATTATCTTACTTTGTGTTAGATCATACATCACTATATAGCTTACAATTGTTTAGATTAGGTTTCATTAGGTTCTTGAAGTGCTATCACCAGTCATGCAGCGTGCATCCAAATTTCAATGTTCATATTCAAAATACTTACGAAAAAAGCAGTTAGTTTCAATAATCATGCACACAAATATTCTACACAGTAGTTCAGGCACTAACTGAGAATTCCATAAACAGCATTAGTATTCAGAGTATTTCCTTTTGTGTTAGAAGGAATAGTTAATCTTGAAGTTTCAAAATCAGAAGTGTTGACATGGTTTAACAAACAAAATCCATGCGTAGACATTCATAATTCAAATCGTAATAAAAACATATTACCTTATTTCCCCGAAGAATATTTGTGCTTTTCTCCGAAGATATTCACGTAAATGAAATTATCCAGTCGTGCCATTCCAAGTTAAGTTTGCAACTTTCATTTTAACAGACGCACAGCGATAACAGTCACAGATATTATAATGTAGATGTTACCCTATAGTTGCTACTTTTAAACTTCATCAGTCTGACAGTAAATATAGAATTCCAACGCTTTTAGAAAATAATGACTGGATTCAAAAGTTAAATTTCTTTCCACATGGACCCTGTGTGTTGAACTCTGACAAAATTGGACTCTGGCAAGATCGGAACTCAAACTAGCATTATGGACCGGAACCGAACTATAGTCACGGCCAGTTTCTGTGTATATTCCTTGTTCCTCAGCTGAATCACCTACTGATTGTTGGTGTTGAAAGTCAAGGCATTCCGCTGAATGCGGGTATATTTTCATTAAGGATTCATCTGCATTAGCTATTTAAAAAAATATGAGTTACAAGGAACGCTCCACACATATATATATTTAGACTCGGTTGTGGATGTTGTAGTGTAATGATAGACCACCCGATAGGCAACTGGGAAAACCATGTTCGAGTAATGGTCACTGCAATGGCCAGGTTTTTTTTTCTCTCTCCAAAACTTAACAGTTTGATTTAAATAATTCAAGGTTTTCCGCTTTCTATTTTATTGTAAAAGTGATTTCGAAGTTTCTGATTGTTATAGGTAATATGATTGGATAAAATATAATTCAAAAGAAAGTAACTTATTAGGTCTGTAGTTATAATTTGTTGCTTTTATTACAGGAAGTTATTGCATCAATATCAGGTCGTATTCCTACATCTGTAGAAAAGAAGATAAGGAAACTCATGTCTCTATATGCAAGCAATATCACTTCCGTCCTGGCACAGTTCCCTAGCCAGCAGATTGCAAGTGTTATTGACAGGTACAGTAATTTTATTGAAATTTCTATGACATTATTCGTTTATTTAGTAAGATATTTTTCAAATACAATATATGAACTATTTCACCAATGATATTGTGGGTGTATACAAATGTTTACCCAAGTATGAGCTGAAAAGAACCTGTAAGTAGGGAAGTGTTGTATATTTGGTTAATTACATATCAGTGATACCGAAGTTAAATTGTTATGTCGTATGAACCTCATTTTCTGATTATGCATGTAGAGACATGTGAAAATACTGGAAATCTCTGCCCTTGCATATTTACATCTCTACATTTTCACTACATTTTGTGACAAATTTTTGAATAATAGTTTCTGATATTTTGCCCTAGCTTACCTGCAGGTATTCTCAACGGAAAGGGAACTTAAAACGAAAAAATAAATTTAGGAAGATAAATTAATACATGTTTTTTTTTTTTTTTTTTACATGTCTTGTATCCCCAAACGTTGAAAAACGGTGGATTCATCGTTAGTCCCGCTACGTAATTTTAACGTTGTATATGTACCTAAATGTCCGCCTGTTCAACGGTTTATTCGGTGTTTTTAGAATCAATGTAGTCTTCAAAGTCAAGAAGTGAAGTATTTTGGATTTTTTTTTTCTTTAAACATTGTATTTGCTCACCTGTTCAAAGGCTCAAAACCACCTTTTTCATTTGACCAAAACAAAGCATTGAACTTCATGACGGAGAGTTACTCACCACAGTTGCTGTCTTCATCCATTTCTTTCACGTTGGTTGATTTCGTTTGTAAATTTTCCACCTGTCAGCAGTGGGGTTCTAAGCTGGAACTGTCTCCATTCGTCGTTTGTAACTCGTCGCTCTAACCACTCGACCACGAGGGATTCTCATATTAATTTATATTTTACTATTCCTTTTATGTTACGAAGACTATCTAAAGTGAAAGATCGACTCGTTCGACGTAGAAAGTATTCACCTTAAAATTTGACGGCAGAGAAATCTGTTATCGTTGCCGTAAACTAGAGTAGATCACCTATAAATAAAAAAGACGAAATTTCTCAGCCCCGCGCGCTCCGCCCAACTTGGCCGCCGCTTCCACGCCTTCGGCGTTCCTACACACAAAATTCCCATTGCGCCCTCTCTCTCCGTGGATTTCACTCGCTGTCGCTCGTAAAATATCAAACCGAAGCAAACCTGTGGGTTTATAATATCATGGAGTTGGTGGTGCTGGGTTCTGGTGGGTCGTTAGTGAACCTTATAGAATTTGAAAATGCGTATATTTTAAAAAAAGATGAGAAAAAAATATTTTTTAAAAATCACCCCGCCTAGAACCGAACCCAGGTCACCGCATTAGCTGTCCAATACAATAACCACAACGCTACATCGCCAACTTGCCAGCGGTTCCTTGTCAGTGTTCTTTATGCAGTACTGCCTCACGACACACCCATGAGTGAAAACACGTGTCAAAACTTACTTGCACCGTAATACTTTCTATTTTGAATGACTCCTGTGTATGCAACGTTACCCTAACCCCGAAAGATATACCATTTTCTAGCAATATTATTAAATATCTGACGGGCCGGGATGGATCATCCAAATTGGACGCCACTACTAAAACTCTGAAGCCTGGCGGTGTAACACATGTGTAGAGTGACCTAACTCGGCTCCACCTCGATTGTGTAGCATCGTTTTCTTCAAATCGGTAAACTAACGTGTTAGTGTAAATAGAGACATTTTATGTAGCAAGTATTATAAAACAGAACTCACCGTAAAGTTTAACTCTATGTAATGTTGAATCTTCAAGTACGCGAAACTTTGTACCCCTTAACCTAGGAGCAACAAAGATTTATTTTAATATAGAAGATTAAGTGTTAATTATCTAATCTTCGTGTTCCTGTACATTTAAATATGTGTAAGTGTAAAGTAAAAGTAAAATAAAGTTATATTTAAAATATTTAGTTCGTCACTATTTGCACCTAAGACACTGATATGTTGGCATTCATTTTTTTCTTCAATTTTCCAGAACGTTATAGAGAGAGCAATGCTACATGAGAGTATGATTAAATGTGTTGGTGAACATGCTGATCAGAATGTGCTTGAACTTGAGAAATGTGTATCATATTGTAAATAATTATACATACTGAAATAAAATTATAGAACCTTTTTATTTGTGTGTGTGTGGGGGGGGGGAGTAGGGGGATTGTTTGTTTAGGTATAAACCTAGTTTTAATGATGCGTTTAAAGTAAATGAATGGTATTACAGTACAATACAAAAATGTCAGTGTCTTATGTGCAAATAGTGACAGTCTGTAAATACTGTAAACACAGTTTTACTTTATTTTTATTATTATTATTATTATTTCGCTTAAACTTAATATCCATCTTCCATGTTGCACCTGAATATGTTTCTAGGATAAGGGTCGAGAAACTTCGCTTATCTGAAGTTTCAAGATTGCAGAGAGTAAAATTCTTTCTAAGGCGAATCCTGTTTTAACGTATTAGTTATTTTATTTATTAACGCGTGTAACACTCATGAATTGTTGAGATGTATTGCATATTCATGTTAACTATACAATGCATTTCCAGTGACTGTAAGGATTAGAATACTATGGAGCAGGTAATCCAATTTTTAGGTTTGTCAGTGCCTGAGGTATTAGTTGTTTTTTTTTCGACACTGTTTAACCGAAAGTAATTTCTTATCGTATGTGAAATTTTATTAATATTTCAGTCACGCCGCTACACTGCAGAAACGATCAGATCGCGATGTGTTCTTCATGACGACCCAAGGTATCGTTCAGTTGGTTCAAAGATACAGAAACGGGATAAGAGGACGTATGAAATCAGCTGTTCATGAGCTACTGAAGCAGTATTTGGTAGTAGAGAGCCAATTTCAACAAGGTAAGCATGAAATTATTTATATATCGTGAAATAGAGTAGGGTAACGTTGTGGTGTTCTTAAGGACTAGTAAAATTGCAAATTAATAAGTAACTTATAACATTCTAATGAATAATTACCGGCGTTGATAAGTAGTCTTCAAATAAAGTTTTCTATCGTTTCGAGAGCTATTACTGCTATCATGATCACAAAAAAAAAAACGCTTTTCACGTATATTACAACTAACGTCTGTATGTTTCTACAATATACGATGCCGTATTTCTCAATAAAAAAGGCTTTACAAATTCAAGAAAACACAAGTGATTGTTTATGAAGTAAAGGTGTATAGTCTTTAATGCCTCCTGCAATGGGGGTATAAATAGAAACATTTGGGGGAATCTAGCATCACATGATATATAAAGTAAGAATCCTTGCTTGTAACACACAAACGAAGCTATGCTGTCATTGACTATAGTATATTGTAATGTTTTGCCAGTCATCTCATCTGATTAGTACAGTACATTTCATGATATGTAGTACGTGAACCAGGCTCTTATTTGTTTACTGTTTCGTTGTCAATTGGAACAGTAACTAAGTGTAAATATATATTTATAAGTAGACCTCACGCAAGAAATGACTGTGAACTACAGAAGATAGACCCAATGAAAAGAGAAAATTTAAAAACTGCTCCGAAAATTGATCTCGAATGTGGAACAAGGTCGGCATTAAGAAACGCTAATAGTGTGAGAGACAAGAATATGCTACAGTTTCGCAGGAATGTCGGACGTGGTTGCAGTTCGTGGTAGCAAAACTTCTTGAGCATAGTCCTCTGAAGTATACTGTGGAAGACGCAGGCACATTCTTCGATCTGACAGAATAGCGCATTTTGGAAATGGACTGCTGCTACAATCACTTAACAAGATCTCTTGATATCCTTTTAGAGTCAAATTGGTTTCCTGTCACTGTTATAACAAATGATGACAGAAACAGGGTTCTTACAAATCTGGAAAACAGGGAAAATGTCAGGGAAAATGGTGCTTAACCTGGAAATCAGGAAAAATTGGGGATTTTTCTCAGGAAATGAAACTTTTGTCCGTCTTACCTATTTGTTAAGATACGCCAATAATTCAGTCATTATTTGTTGAAAGAGGCACTACAAATAAATGATTTTCGTTGAGTTTCAAGAGTTGTATTTATAATATGTAAACTTGTTAAGTAAAGTAGTTACTGCTTCATGTACAGTTGTACACGACGTTATTTCTAATATTAAGAATGTAATTTATGAAGATACTTTGATTTGTTACACTTCACGTTATAAATTGTGGCATTTCTTTATGTTGGGAACATAATAGTGTAGAAATACTGTTAAGTAAATGAGGGTAATTTGCTACTACCTACTCTGTGCTTTTTCACACCGTAATAGACTGTAAACATTTTTTTTTAGAATATATGATAAAATGTAAATGCATGTACATTTACACATTATTTTGAAAAGTTTAACTCATTGTTTTATTTTCTCATTTTATTGAATTCGAAGAAATATTGAGAAGTTCTATTAAAGTATTATTTTTTCATTTGTTTACTAAATTTTTAGGAGCGCGTCTTATTTTCTTCGAAATTAACAGAAGCAATTTGTTGACTTTTTTTTTTAAGAATTCTTAAGGTACAGCTGCTCATTGGGGAGAAGTTTTTTTTTAAAAGGAGTTTAACGTTAATGTGTAATATTATTTGAAGATGTCTTATAAAGTTTCTTCACTAGCTCAAATAGCAATTCTTTGGTTAGCTTACGCTGGTTTGCTTGTCTACTATTATTAGCCTTGTGTATGGCTCTGTGTTTACTGTATATTGTTGCAAACGGAAAGTAGCTGATCTTTCGCAGCACACAGGTTGAGAATCACTGGCCCAACCTTTATTTAGCTCTTACAGGCATTCATCATCAATACACCGTTACCTTATTTAATGTCGCGAGTCAGGGAAAATGGTTGGGTTTGCACCTGGAAATCAGTGAAAAGTTAGGGAAAATGATAAAAGTAATTTGTAAGAACCCTGCAGAAACTCCAGATAGTGTGATGGAGGATATGAAAACTTACGAATGCGGAGAGAGTCTTGATATATTTTTAATGTCTTTTCACTCTCAACATTCAGAAATGAAAAATCTGAGAAAAAAGTTCAAGCTTCTGCTCACACTGTTTCATGGAAGTGCAATATTGGAGAGATTTTTTTTCTGTAAATAGGGATGTTCTCGTAGAAAACCTCAAGAAGAATCTGTTGTCGCTCAAATACTTTTTTTTTTATGCATACACGATGCAAAGGCCACGTGATAATATAGAAGTTTCTTGCCAGATGCTTCTGTTAGTACGAAATGCTCATGCCGGGTGGAGGAAAAACGAACCAAGATTTCAACTGAAGAGAAGACAGCAGCAGAAAAGAGAAAATTCGAACAGCTTAAGATCGAATTTGAGAAAAAGAATAATATGACAGAATGTGAAAAAGAGATTGCAGCAATTGAAAGCTGAAACAAAGCAATGTCTGAGTAAAGTGTTTCAAAGGCGGTGAAGAGAGATTTTCAGGTATAGAGGTCACAGTTTTATAATCTTTTAACTTATTTTTAATAAATATTTAACTGAAGTCCAATTTCACATATCCGGTTTCAGTTTCGTTTCTAGTTTTTCTTCAAGTGTTTAGAAATGTGCAGTTTCTATCTGATTTTATTTAGAATGAACGCGAGTTTCTGAGTACGTGTGTAAAGTATGCGTGTTAATTTTAATGGCAAATATTTGGAAAACTTCCTTTCTCCAAGCATACATACCATGTTCCAGTGAAGATGATTTGTCCAGAGCTATAAACTACATTGATAATTTAGATATCAAGAATGGGTGTAGTAATGACATCTTAAGGAATTGGCATGATTGAGGCAAATTTTTTTTAAAGAATATACAAACCAACAAGAATGATCTTAAATGTGCCGGTTTACTCATTTGTCCAAAATCACTACAAACTTCAGAAAAAGGTTTTCAGAAAACAGCTCTAGCTTTATGTGCACCTAAAAATATTGAGAGATCTTTCACAGGTTACAAAGATTATTATTCTAATCGTATGCAGTCCTCCAGGATTTTTGAGGTAGCGTATATAAAGCAAATACAACATATATTGTCATAACTAAATGTAATTTGATAGGATAAAAATCTTGAAAGAGATTCTAGCTTGCCTAATCCTGTTCTGGTTTGTCGAAATATCTATATAATGAAAAATAACAACAGAGAATCTTCGCGTAGTTTGTAAGAGTAAGTCAACATTGATATATCAGTAAAAGAAACTTGTTACATAAGCTCCAAGAAACTGTCCCTTAATACGGACAGAAGAAATTCTAATAATTCTTGGTTCCCGACTCTTGAAACATAATTAAATATCAGCCTAAGCCATAGATGTCTAAAGGCCATAAATGAATTAAATTCAATACTAAATAGAAAGTAGGATGCATTTTAAAGCAAATATTTAACAGGAACAAAAACAAATTTTCACACAAAAACAAAAGTTTGTTAGTCACATTTTCAAATATTTACAATATCACACAAAATATTTATTATTCCAAACAGGAACTTACAAAATACCATTGTTTAACATGCATAGAGAACTTAATAAACCAGTCGTAACGATTTCACAAATATCTGCCTATCATTTCTTTCTATATCAAAGCCCCTGTTGTTTAGTAATATTGCTTACATTCGTTAAGAAATGTTGCTCACTTTATGACTTGGTACTCGTGCTGCACACAATATTACGATGTCTTTTTAATAGTGTTTAGGTTTTTCATACTTCTTCACAGTTTTCGTTTTCTTCTCTATGTCTTGTGATTCGTTATCTATAAGTGCCTTGTTGTAATTTGCCTCGAGAAAGTCGTGTAAATTATCTGAGAAACGCGTCGACAAAAGTCATACTTATGTAAGAAAGTGAATAATACATCAATCAATCTGGGAATTTCAGTATTTAACACAAATACAT
>JAGDQP010003726.1:22431-71784 GCA_022664845.1 Lepisma saccharinum
TTCATTTCTGTATTTACAATATTATAAACTGACAACAATTTTCATTTCTGTATTTACAATATTATAAACTGACAATGTTAATAACTCACTCGAAATCCCTTAAGTGCTTACCTTTGGTACAGCACTTTGTTTTAAAATAATCCTTAGTTTTTCCTAAATTTCGTTTTTTTTTCAAGGCAGCAATTTGTAATACTGCTAAATGCTAACGTCTCCTTAAGTAAGAATTACTTTTATGTAGGTAATTTAGAAGAAATACAGCATAAATTAAACCGTAGATACTGTAAGATTACAAAGATTTTTGTTTATATATGAGGTATTCCGGGTTGCCCAGTTCATAAATTAAACCCTAGATACTGTAAGATTACAAAGATTTTTGTGTATATATGAGGTATTCCGGGTTGCCCAGTTCTCAGTGTTGACAACTTTAGAAAATCATTTTTTTCTATACCGTATCTGCCCCAAACTTAGCTTAAATATGATTCAACCCAACAGGAGAAAGTTTTGGATATCTCCAACCTAAAGGAGCCCAGTTGTCAGTGTTACCAACCTATTTTAAAATTCAACTTATAGAAATGTCTTTATTAATACAAATCTACACGTGTGCATTGATTTACACTAAATTTTACTTAGATGTGCATTAAGTACTGGGACAGCTCATACAGGGACTCCAGGTGCCACAGTTGTCAGTGTTGCCAACCAGTTTCAAAAATATATTTTAAAATTTGTTACCGTTGGACGTATCCGCATTGACATACATGTGGGTTTGATACTGGCAGTTCATGTTCCGGCATTGTAGTTGTCAGTGTTGCCAAACAATTTCAAAAATATATAATTTTCAATTACTTCCATATCTTTGAACCAATCAGCACTAGACTTGCTGTTTACTTACTGGGACACGTCATAAAGGTACTTCAGGTCCCACAGTTGACAGTGTTGTTTATCAATTTGAAAATAAATATTTAAAATTACTTCCATATAGCTTGACGTATCCTCATCAAACTTTGGGTATACATTTTCGACAAATCAAAACGTACTGTGGTTGTCCCTGTGCCCAAGCACCCAGTTGTTAACGTTGCCACCCTATTTTAAAATTCAGTTTTTTAAATGGCTCCTATACTATTTCGTGTCGATAGCTATTACTACACTTTAAAAAAAGCGTGATCGGAGCGCGGAACGTGGCGATGTCATGATATAATTTGAAATAATACTCCTTAGAACCCTATTGCAACAGACTCATTAGAGGAAACATATATGTAGTTGTTTGTTTACAAGTGTATGCATTATGGATTTATACAACTCTCTTTAAATATACCTATATAACATAAAATATTTTTTTTGTTACACTGTTTGTATCTGTGTATATTTTCACAACAGGGGTCGAGGCTTGGAGCCTAGACCGTTGGGGGAGAAATGCCCCCTAGTTTTTATAGTGAAACACTGTACTAGTAAAAGCAAACATATCTCTGCCCTTGAATAAAAGCAGGTTATTTTCCGAATTTTGAGCTACAGATAATTTATTTTTGCGGACGGTAATTATGATAAAAATATGTATATTGCTTGAGTAATACCGTAATTAGAAATAACGTATTATATACGGGATGGGAGCACATTTCGGTAAGAATTTATAGTTTTTCAGTTTACAGTGAAGATGCTTTCGAAGTTGTATTATCTCTAGGAATTTAAATCCGTCCTATAATCCAAATATTTCTTCAGTTCCCTGGAGGATTATTAGTATTTTATTACAAAGTACAGCAAATAACTTCACTCCATATATTCATAGTTAATTCCTTATGGTTGTCAGGGTGAAGATACAGGAAGGTTAATAATGTGGCAATGAACGTATAAATAATTCCATTCCATTATTTATCTCGTTAGGCTATAGGAAAGGTAAAGGTAAAGCAATCCCCTGTGCGATACGCACGCGCCGTGAACGGCGCATGGGGGATGTAGAGGTAGCGCTCCACATTTTCTTGACTTACGGTACTCAATTTGATGGGAGGCTGAGTGCACCTCAGAGCGCCAGGCATGAGAACACTGTGAGAAAAGTATCCAGTGTCCTGGCCGGGATTTGAACCCGGGCCGCCCGATTCGTAGTCAGACGCGCTACCGTCTGAGCCACGGTGACTCATAAGGCTATAGGAAAACAAAGCAATAGTCAGTTGAAATGACTGAGGATTTTAACTCCAATTCTGCTGATTACATTGATTATCTGAAGCGTAAAGCAATAAATACTTGCAGCCATGGGCGACGGAAGGAACAATTTGTAGGGGGAGCTAAAGCCCCCGGGTTATTTATAATTGCAATACGTATGATGAATTTATAATTTTATATATACAGTATATCACTACCCTGCTGGTCTAGTTCGTGGGGTTCCCGGGTTCGGTTTCCGGCTCTGCCAAGGGATTTTTTTTCCAAAGCGAGAGGGTCTGGAACGGTGTCCACTGTGAATAAAAGACTGGTGACCACAGTTCGACTCTCCTGTCCCAATACGTCTGGTCAGCGTTTTAGAGGCCTCATCCAGTAGTGGATTGCATATGGGTGTGGATTATATATACAATATATATATATAAAGCTATATATAATGCTTTTTTCTGGCGGTACGTAGCGGTATGGAAAATTTATATGGCATTTTCAAATATGAGACCAATCAACAGGAATTAAATCGAAGATTTGAAGGATAACATTAAGACAAAATGAAAATATATCCAAGAGAATGGACAAAAAATTAGATGATGCCTATCAAGAGATAGAAAAAAGATAATTTGGAAGCAAGGTTTGAGCATAAAGTTAAAACCATGGAAACCCAAATGGAAAGTTTAACTATAGAGGTGAATGAGAATATAACTAACCATGTTAATACTACAGCAAAGATATTAGATGCACACAAAAGTCAGTATTCAGACATGGCTACACAATTGAATTCTATAGTAGAATGGAGATATACATTTCAGAGTAAAGAATTACCAAACAAATCAACCTCATCTGATGTTTCTGATTCTGTAAAGAGGGAAAATCAGTAACTTCATACAATAGACAATCTTTATTGTAAAAAGAGGTTCACAAGTTATCCAGACACAAATTTCAGCAGAAGCTTTTTGTGAAAGAACTTCGAGGATGAATCACAACAGTTTTCTGGATAGTATTTTTAGATATAAGAGTCAGCTTCCAAAATGGTAAATGAAAGCCAAGGATTATAACCGAGTTCAACGATGGTACGGTAATATGACTAAACTAAACCCTAAAGAATATTTGATTGTGCTGGTTTCCTATGTTGAATGTCTTGATATTTCAGAACAGAGTAAACTTGATATTGTTAACCTTGCTATGATGGATTCTGCCAAAGGCTGGTTTTTGTTTAAAATGAGTCATCTAAGAACATTTGTCGACTTCTGTAAAGAATCCCTAAATTATTTTTGTTGTTTTGAGAATTTAGAAAAAACAGAAAAAAAGATATAACTACTAGAATCAAAACTACTAGAATCAATTGGAATATGTCCAACAATTATGAACGTGAAGCTCTCAGACTCATTGCGAAATTTCGGAATGTCGATGAAAACATAGCCGATCATGAAATACTTAACTATATTCTGGATATGCTTCCTATTGGTATCCAAAGGAACCTATCATCATTATCCAACTGTGTAACTTTGCATGAGTTGTTATTGAGCCTCAGACGACTTAATACTTTTCGTAACAAAGCTACTTTGGACAAAACAAATGACAATAAAGATAATAGTAACACTAAGTGGAATTCAGCAAATAATTATCAGGATCATTCTATTAATTACAATCAAAATAGAACAGTAAGAGATCAATCATCTTATCCTAAACCAAATAATAAAAAACCACAAGGAAATCATAGACAGCTAGATCAGATATACCAGCGATCAAATAGACAGGATATATCCAACAGACAACCAGTCAATATGATAGAAACAACTGAGGATGGTACAGGTCAAGGAATAATTAATAGTTCTGATCAAAATGTAATCGATAAATCAATGGAATCATTAGTGGAGATAAATTTCTTGTTGACCGATATATAGTCTGTAACTATATTATACTGTATGTACGTACAAATCAACGCATGAAATATCTTAATACATTTCAGTCGAAAATATTAAATATTCCGATAAATGTATTACTTGATACAGGCACATCTTGCAGCGTACTTAGGAAAGAAATCTTTGATAAATTGAAAACTCAATATCCTGCCATTAAATTAAATGTTTGTGGTGCAGAGCACACACGATTACCATCATTCTGTGATGCAGACACCCATATTAGTAGCAAATTTACAATCCAGCTTCCTCTAGGAGAAAAATTGTATTAGATAGAAATCTTAGTAGTGAAAGAATTACCTTCTGAATTAATTATAGGACAAAACTTCCTAAATAATTTTAGTGAAATAGTATTTAATTGTGAAGACAACTATATCTCATTAAGAAAAGATGCTGATATTATAAAAATCCCAGGACCTGAAATAAAAAGGGAAGAATCAACAAAAGATACTGATGAAAGTGATGTGGAACGAGAAATATTGTACATAGTATCGAATTATCAAAGAAAAAAATAGCAACCTTGAGTAATCTAATTAACAAGCCAAGTTCCAGAAAGGCTCGTAAAAGAAATAGATTATTAAAGCAACCATTAGAATCTATAGAAATAGTTGCGTGCTTTGATAACTTAAATATCAATGAAACAAAAGCAACTTTTAAAAACTTACTTAACAAATAGAATATCAAGCTTAAAGCAAACTAGTTACAAGAACAATTTCCAGTCAAACAATAAAGAAATTCATAAAAATTTAACAAAAGAAAAGTCAAGCTTAAAACAAACTGATAATCAAATAACTTTAACAAATCAAGTTTCAAGCTTGAGACAAGCTGTTAATAAGAAGAACTATATTTTAAACCAAAAGTCTCAATCAGCATTATCTAGCAATAGAAATTGTATTAGATGTTGTCATAGTAACCAAATCAATAACCATCTTTTAATTCTAGAAGATACCAAAGGGCCAAATAAGGTAAGAATGGAGAGTAATAATCAAAAGAAGGAAAATATAACATGTATACGTATGAATAAGGGAATTAAAAGAAGACAAAGATGGAGAATACTGAACGTTCAAAAATATATGAAGTTACAGACAACAAAAATAAAATAGGATCTGGAGCTAACTGAGGAGGAAGATTATATCCAAAAATAAGACGAACTAGGATACCAGGTAAATTGCCGAATCCGAGAAGTAACAATCCTTTAAATTTGAAAATACTGGATGTTCCGTCTACAAGTAAATCTTTGATTTCTAGAAATAAACAAAATACATCTCTAAAAACGAGGTACCTAAAACTAGTCATATGATCAAAAACAAACGCAACGTACAAAGTGAAAATGGAATAACTTACTACAAAATTGAAAATATATTCACCTAAAGTTTTATCAAATGAATCTCAAAATCTAGCATGAATGTTCATATAAAGCTGTAAATAAATATATGGAAATAATGAAAAGGAATGACAAAGTGTCAAAGATGAATTATCGTTAGTGGAAGAGAAAATTCAAACATATATTGTTAATCTAATTCCGGATCCAGAACCGATCAATATTTCAATGGAAGAAATATTAGAAGTAAACTTCATAAATAACCTAAGGAAACAACAAATATATAATGAGTTAGTATCTGGAAACTATAAAGTGGTTAACATAGAATTACTACAAGATATTACACGTGTGGAACTAAAACCAGGAACTGACGAAGAGGAATTGAGAGTTACTAACCGAACATATGTGAAAGTGTGAAAACAATAGTGAAAGTGAATGAAACTGAAACAAATGATGATTAAATAAGTAAAAAACTAGTAATGAAACAAGAAAGAAGATGAACTGACGGAAATACAAAAACAAATAAGCTTAAGTTTATTCAAACAAAAAAGTCCTTTATCTTATTTAATTAAAAGCAATGAACTTGAATTAAGAAATGGTACTTTCAAATATTTTAATTATAAAGTATACAAATGAATTGAAAATCATGGAATTAATTCTTATTATAAAAAATATATAATTAAAAAAATAATTATGATTTATCTTATGTATTCTGTGTTTTATATTTCTTTCAAATCATAATTATTTTCTTATTTCAAAATAGGGGAATAATATAGCATACCCTATGTAAGTGTTATTTAAGTTGTCATAGTAACTAAAATTTTTAACCATAAAAATATTTTAAAATTGAGGATAAATTTGTTTCAAGCTATTTTTCAAGTAAGAAACATATTAAGCATCATATGGTGAATTTTACTAAAAGTTGTAAAATTGCTCGCTAGGTGTCACCACTAAAGTAACTATACTTTCTGAATAGTTTTTTTTTTGTTTTTTACTGATTATGTTAATCAAAAGATTTCTTTTTTATAATGTTTGTTAATGTTTATTTATCATGTTAGATAATTAATTTGAGTAATTTGTGATGTTTAATGAAAGTTATTAACAATTGAAGTTATATAATCACTGTTATAAATATTACTATGTAGGTTTCAGCACGGGGAGAAGAAGAAAATTTCTCATTTAAGTAAAAAATTTATAATAAAAATAATTTAATAATACATGTAAATCTGGAGTTGTATACTACCAGTAAATAAATGAAATTAGCACATTGTCCTCATCAAGTAATTGTTTTATTTCTCTCCCAAAAAAATCACCTGCTGGCAATTCCCTCTGCATGCATGCCCGATTCCGTCGAGGGAAGAACAGGGCCAAGATACTTCAGAGCTTGCAGGTTCGACATTAGTTCTTCTATATTCTTCTGGTATCAAGATAGAACTCAACGACGTATACAAACTAAATGACCCCAAAACCAGAAGTAAAAGTATTGAACATTAACAAATTGCTCTACCAGAGTATCAATTGGTTGCGGTGACGTTACAAAGTGTTGGCTTTATAATAAAGACCTGAAGACACGGATCAGAGAAATTTAGTAATAAAGATAAACAAGAGATACAGTATGGAAAGTATACAGGTATATGCTCCAACAACGTCACATCCGGAGGAGGAAATCGAAGATCTATACGAGGAGATACAGAAGATTTTGGATAGCAGCAGATCACATCATAAAATTGTAATTTGAGACTTCAATACGAAAGTAGGAACTAAGCAGAGCAGTGACACGAAAGTGGCAAACTTTGGATTTAACAAAAGAAACAAGAGAGGAGGGAAGTTAGCGGAATTCTCAGAAACCAACAGACTGTTCATTTCCAATACATTTTTCAAGAAGCCACCCCAGAGGAAGTACACATGGAAAGACCCAAATGGGGTAAAAACGAAATAGACTACGTTTTATCGAATAGTAGGGAAATTCTTCAAGACGTGTCTGGTGTCTGTTCTGAACAGTTTCAAAATCTCGAAAGATCATAAGATGGTGAGATGTAAGCAGAAACTAAATACTAGACTTGAGAGGAAGTAGCTTTTCAATTGAAAACCGCCAGTTTTAGATCTGGAAAATCTATTGAAGAACAGACATACATTCGAGAAGAATTAAGGAACAGATTCAGCGTCTTGGAATAGTTAGAAGAAAAAGAAGATATTAGTAGCGGAAATAAAACACTGACTGAGATAATAAGAGAGACGGTAAAGGAAATAGCAGCCATGAAAAAGAGAAAGGAGAGCAAAATCTCATGAGAAATTAAACTTTTGATGAAGAAAAGAAGGGAAATGAAAGAAGAAGAAAATCACGTAAAGAGGATTGAGTACATAAAACGAAATAAAACCGTAAGGAAGAAAATAAGAGAAGATATACGAAGATACAACGAAAATTTGGTTAAAATACAATCGAGGAAAACAAGAGCCTAAGCAAAACCAAACAGCAGCTCATGATGGGACCGTAACCAGAAATAAGGAGGAAATTATAAAAATATTTGAAAAGTTCTAAAGAGAATTGTATTACCCCGAGGAAGAACTAGGAAAAGAAGATTCAGAAGAAAATGATGTAGAAGTTCCAGACGTAATGAAAGAAGAAGTGAATAAAGTAATTCAAGGGATGAAGAACGGAAATCGCCAGGAGAAGTTGGACTCATAGCAGAGATGTCTAAATGGGGAGGTGAAAAGATAAAAGAGGAATCTATATTATTCTCAATGTCCCTGAGAAAGAGAGAATTACCGTCAACTTGGAATACTGCTGGTATAATTTTGTTATACAAGAAAGGGGACTAAGAACACGTCGAAAACTACAGACCAATTAATCTACAAAATGTCAGTTCTATACAAAATGTTCACTAAAGTTATTTCGAATTCTATTGGACGAGACTTAGATTTTAACCAGGGAAGGGAACAAGTCGGATTTCGTCGTGGATTTAGCACAATGCACCACATGCAAACATTGAATGAAGTTATGGAAAGGATTAATGAATAATAACTTCCACTATGTCTGGGATTCATAGATTTTGAAAAAGCTTTCGATTCGGTTTTCTTGGCAGCAGTACTTAAATCACTTGAACATCAAGGCATCGAAAATACATACATCAAGTTACTGCGAAACATTTACTCGACTGCCACATCTGTCATTAGGCTGCATTAAGAGAGCGAAAAATATAAAATTGCAAAAGGAATAAGGCAAGGAGATTCAATTTTTCCAAAACTATCTTCAGCGGCCCTGGAGAGAGAGTTCCAAAATTTAAACTGGGATGAAGTCGGAATGAAAACCAATGGCGATTACCTTAGTCTACGATTCGCTGATGATATAATCCTGTTTGCTTCAAGTGCAGAAGAACTACAAACCAGAATGAAAAGCTGTGTAATGAGAATTCGAAAATAGGCCAAATGAATTTAAGTAAAAGAAAATTAATGTACAATCAGCATGCTGAAAAGAAGGAAATAAAGATTAGCGGAGAGACAGTAGGCATAGTTGATGAGTACCGGGTATGTAAAAATGAAACCGGAATTTGTGCATAGACGGCGTTAGCTGTCACTGTGGATACCGTAAAACTGCATGCTTGGCGCCACTTGCTTGTTTTGACTGCTGATAAGGATTTGCAACTCACAACCAGACAAGTTTCATGTCATACTGTAGTGTTTAATAGCGTTGAACATGGCGCAATTTGTACCTACAAATTACGATGTGCGGACAGCATTGATTTTTTGTTACCATTTGAAGAAAACTGCTGCAGAATCGCATCGCATGCTTGTCGAAGCTTACGGTGATTATGCTCTTGGTAAGTCACAGTGCTATGCGTGGTTTAAAAGAAATAAAAGTGGCGGTTTTTACGTGAGAAACGAAGAACGTGGAAGACCACCGAAAAAGTTTGCAGACAGCGAATTGCAAGCTTTGTTGGATGAGTATGACGCTCAAACGCAACAACAACTCGCGGATCAATTAAATGTTACACGAGAAGCAGTTTCCATATGTTTAAAAGCCATGGGCAAGATTCAGAAGGTGGGAAAATGGGTTCCACATACATTGACTGAACAACAGCATGAAAACCGAAATACCACTTGGGAAATTCTGCTCGCCAGGTACAAAAGGAAATCATTTCTCCATCGAATTGTGACTGGTGACGAAAAGTGGATCTGTTTCGAGAATCCTAAGCGTAAAAGATCATGGGTAACTCCAGGAGAACCGGCTACATCGACTGCAAGACCAAATCGCTATGGACGGAAGACAATGCTTTGTGTTCGGTGGGATCAGAAGGAATCTATTATGAACTGCTGAAACCTGGCGAAACCGTTAATACCCGACGTTACCGATATTAAATGATCGATTTGCCTCAAGCTTTGCGTGAAAAACGACCAGAATATGACCAGAGACAACATAAAGTGGTTGTGCTTCACGATAATGCACCCTCCCACACAGTAAAACCGGTCAAGGAAACGATTGCGACGTTGGGCTGGGTAATCCTTCCGCATGCGGCTTACTCACCAGACTTGGCGCCTTCCGATTTTCACTTAATTGCATCCATGAGACACGCACTTGCTGACCAGCGCTTCACATCTTACGAAAATGTGTTGATGACTGGTTTGCAGCACAAGAGGCACAGTTTTTTGGTCTGGTATCCACACATTGCCAGAACGATGGCAGAAATGTATCGCTAGCGATGGCCAATACTTCGAATAAAATAGTTCTTAGCATTGTCATCCAATTACTGTGTCTTTTCTGTACATAAATTCCGGTTTCATATTTTCACACCTGGTATGTTTACCTAGGCCAGCTCAAAACATCGAATGCCAAGTTGACTGATGAAATAAATAGAAGATATAAGCTGGCGTGAAGTTCGCGTGGAAGACTAGACTTCATTTTCCAAAGCAAACTACCAATGTGTCTGAAGCGTAAAGGTTATAATCAATGTGTCTTACCTGTGATGATGTACGGCTGTGAAACTTGGACATTGAATGTGCAAATGACTCAAAGATTAAGAGTCACATAAAGAGCAATGGAGAGATGCATGCTAGGAATAACTAGAAGAGACAGGAAGACAAGTGAATGGATTCGCGCACAAACAAAGGTAGAAGATATAATAAAGACTGCGAAGAAGATGAAGGAGAGATGGACCGGTCACATAGCTAGACGAACAGATGGAAGATGGACGACAAATGTACTACATTAGATTCTCAGAGAAAAGAAGTGACCGAGACGACGTCCAAATGCAACATGGGTAGATGAAATCAAGCATTTTTCAGGAGCTACATGGATGAGGGTAGCAGCGAACCGATATATGTGGAATGAAATGGGGGAGGCCTTCATCGAGCAGTGGATAGAAAGTGGCTGAATATGATATATATATAAGATGCAATGGTGTTCAAGTTTTCTACACTTATAAGAACTTAGACTGCAAATATCTGGGGGAGCTGACTAGGCTTTGTGGGAGGGGCGCTGCCCTTTCGCCGCTCATGCTTGCTGCTTGAGTAAAGTGACATTTAAAAAGAAAACATGAAAAATAACCATGTGTTTATTGAAAAAAAATTTCAGAAAATAACTGTCTTTTACAACACTAGCTGAACATTTTTATTCTATTAACTGAGCTGACTATTAACATTTTTATTCTATGTGTAAAATGCTTTTTGTATCTTCTGATTTTTTTAAAAAAGACACTTAACATATTGTTGCACTGAGTCCTGCAATTTCTACCAGTTGTACTTAATAGACTAATGTTGTCTGTCTGGTGGTTTCTTTTTCCTTCGGAAAACAAGCTGTTACGCTTCCATTCTTGCAGAGCAAACTTAATTCATACTTGTTTCAAGCTAGCTATGTCAAGTTTACTTTAAGCTTGTCATAGTAAGGCTGTAAGCTTAATTTAAGCTTCAAAGAAGCTTGCTGGAAGCTTGCCATATCAGGTTGTCTTAACAAGCGTGAAACAAGTTAAGATTGTAATGGATTTGAGTTTCTAACCCTTTCTGCATAACTAAAAGGAGCTGTGAAACCGGAAAGCTACATTACTTAAGCTACCCACTGAACTATCAAAACTATTTAGATTATTAAGTGTTGGATATTTCTCGTAATTGATCAAAATATCGTAGAGAAGGTTAAAAAAAAAAAAAAAAGGGATGGTAATTCGTTACTCATTCATTTATTTTCCATGGGTAAGATTGAACTTCTCGTCTTCTCGACTGTCTGTGTTTTTTTTTTTCCTCCGCTGATTCTTTTTTTTAACAAGTCACGCCTGTTCAAAGGGGCACATCTTTTCTTCGGTACTTCTCTGCTGAAACGCTGTTAGCTGTAACCATGATACTTAACTGTAACCGTCTTCTCTAAGCATATATCATTTAATGTGTATGGATGACATATAGTGTATCAAACAAAGGTATTAGCGTTAGTTTAATAATTACATATATTGCTTTAAGCCCATTAATAACATGAAATACTAAATATTTGTATAATTATAAACGATGCAGAAATGCAACAAACGTGCTGCAATCTCTAATTCACATTATAAACCTCGAAAGTGCATATCTTCAAACTAGAACAAAACGGTGCTTGCTTCTGTATAGTGGCGACACTAGCGGTGAAACATATCAACAGTTCAACACCACTGTCTTAAGTCCAGCTGGAATCAAACTTGGAATATCAAGTTAACATAGCACAGTCAGTTTCTAACATAATTCAAGCTTGCTCCATCAATCGTAATTACTCAAGCGAAAATCAAGATTGTTGTAAGGTTACGTGCTATGTGGGATATCTCTATTCGTCTTTCCTCGTAATCTTACTTTTAGTATTCATACAAGAATTTTATCTGAGGATGTTATTAAACTCATGGTTGTATAATCTTTATTTGCTCTTGCGTTCATCTTCTTTCACACTGAATCATTCATTCTTCAATAGTAATTGGCCATTCTTCTGTCTCATAAATTTCATTTTTTGATTACGAGATATCCACAGAAACCTCTCTAATGGGAAAGACTCGATTTCAAATCCGGAACTGGATATTAACGGATTTTTTTTATCTCCTGTCACATCAAATGAATGCAGGAATGGTACTATAACAATAAGGTCATCGCCAAAACCGTATCTGTTTCTGCTTCCACGGACAATAATAATGACAATATTGGTTTTAGATGATCAGAAGCTTAAAACTGCACAATTTTCTAAGAATTCTCCTGTCTACCCTAAATTATTACGAAAACCAGTAAAGTAATTTAGAATTCACTGGAAGTTAGGGAAAACTGAAATATAAAAGTAGTGAAAACTGAGATCTGATACGTTTACAGGTCAGAGATTGGTAATTGTTCGTTTGTACAGTTCACAAAACACTGGCTGTCAGGCTGTCATAGATATTCACGTATCTAAAGTGAATTATCGCATGGTCCCGGGTACAATTCCCGGCTGGAGTCCCACTTTTCGGCGTCCACCCAGCGTCGGGAGGAAAACTGGGGATTCACGTGATTAAAGACGACGGCCACTCGGTCTAGAAAGGCTCTAATACGCCTGTTCGTGGCTAGATGACGCGCAGCGCTAACCACAATGCCGTCACTCAGATGGATGCAGTTTCACCAAGCGCGGACTGAGGACGTTGGGACAGGCTCAGGACCTATCGGTCTGTAACGCCGGTGGTGGTTGTTGTAGTAAAATGAATTATAGAATTTTCGTGGCTTTTGTGTAATGTAGCTACTATTCCAACACCACAAAGTTTGTTAACATAAAAAAAGTTCATTACTGCATCATTAAAATTATCATGCATCATTAAAATTACTTGGAATGAATCAAATAAATTTAGCAGGTCCCTTCAATCATATATTATTCCGCTTAATTGTTAAATGTTATTTAGAATATTTGGCGAGAGGCGATACGATCCACCCATACAACTTCTAACAGATTCTTTTTATTAAAATGTTTTAAGTAATAACTTCGCAATGCAGTATCAGGTGGATAATTGTAACGTATTTTATATTTCCCTGTTTGATCCGTGATAATGTAATTATCATCTCTTTCAACAGGACATTATGACAAATGTGTCGCTGCAATACGTGAACGTCAAAAGGACGATATGGCTGCAGTTACTGCAACTATATTTTCGCACTCTCAGGTAAGTTTATGTATTTATTTTATGTTATATTTGTGTTTGAAGATACTATTCAAGTGAAAATGTATTTGGATTTTATTCCTTTATCTTCGATCTACTGCTTTTTTATTGTTCTAGGACGTTTTAAAATTACAAATTATCGGAAGCTCTCTTCATGTACTAATATAGACGAAGAAAAATTATTGTAAAATATATAAACATTTAAAAACCGAAGGGAAGTGAAATTAATCAGAAACGAAGCTTCCATGTAATGTTAGGTATATGTAAAGAACAGGTTATATATTAATACTTACTTTAATTCTTGCTGTGTAAACATCCAGAAAGTTAAACTCTGGGCCGATCACGACATTCACGTCGATAGATGTCAATGTTATATTACATATTGTAATATAGTTTTCAGAGTATAACATAATTCCATTGCCTTTCCATACTATGAAATTCCATACTATTAGATTCTTTCCCATTTTGGGGTATATTTTCCTCATGCCAGCAATATTTCTGTTGAGTACTATCACATGTGAGAAGAGCGCAGTTTATCTAGTTAAATATTCTATACAAAAGAAAGTCTAAGACAACAAAAGTTCACGGTGTAACTGAGCAGCTACTGTGTATCGCTTACCGTTAGGATTCTCTTGGGTTTGAAATGGAACGATCTTTACCGTGATATTTGAGGACTTCGGTATTTATTTGCTAAATATTTAGTAGTCCTCTGTAATTATAAAACGGGACTTAAATAAGAGTAACTTTCATCGGTGTTCCATTTAATAAAAAGTATTTTCCAGACATCAAATATATTAAGATTTGTATTGGAGGAGAGTAATATCCGAAGAAAATAATCAAATCTATAAACTAACCCCTTCTAAATTTTGCTGCATAGATTGTTTTATTTCATTTTGCAAGAAATGTGTCCTTTAGCCGTACATGCACTCTAATGGGTTTTTCCTGGAGGGTCATCTGGCGTAACTTCCGCGCCACAGGTGGTGTCACTACAGTGGAGGGTTGCATTCTTGGCTGTCGGATGGACGAACGGATATCTGGAACCTATTGATTATTATATCGTTTGATGATGCACTTGATAGTAGTCAGTCTCACAGTGTCTCCATTGTATTTGCACTGCTTGTTGGTTAGGGAGACGGAATATTTGGCATGGATATCCTTCTCAAAATCGGTTCACTTTAGGGGCCATGCTGCTCTTAACTAACACACAGCACGTGAAACACTGCTCAGAGGTTATCTCTCTACGATGACCTTCAACTGGTCCGGATCAATCCATTATCTCCGGAAGGGGTGGAGTTTCCAGTTCTGTCACATATACGCGACTCAGCCTCTGTAATAATAAAATATAAAGGAGAATAAGAAGAATAAA
Source organism: Lepisma saccharinum (assembly GCA_022664845.1). Classification (NCBI taxonomy): domain Eukaryota; kingdom Metazoa; phylum Arthropoda; class Insecta; order Zygentoma; family Lepismatidae; genus Lepisma; species Lepisma saccharinum. Next base: position 37,297 of record JAGDQP010003726.1, read on the forward strand.
AGATCTAACAATAAAAATCGGATTGTAAGAAACGGAATAAAGGATGACAATTTAACGAAATTATGCTCAGGAAATGAAGGAAAAAGAAGAGGAATTCGTGCGCAGAGATGTTCCATGCCGTTTAGCTAATTCATGATTGGCGTTCTTGTAATAGAGGTGTACATTTAGTCATCTCTTTCTAACTTTAGCAGTTAATTCGGGATTGAGAATTTATAATACTGAAATGGAAGGTTTCGTGGGAAGCACGGCAATTTTGGGATAGGAGTAGATGGGGCAGTTGTGATTTGGAGGGATACGGATGGTTGTTGATGCGAAGATCGAGTTCCGCAAGGTAGAAAGCAAAACATAGGTTACAATGTAGACGAAATAGGTTTGGAGGCAATGCCGAAATATCGGATGGAGTAGGTGTTAGTGACAGAATGGTTGGGATCAAAAAATTTGACAGGTCTTGCATCGGGAAAAGTATAGCGAAACCCGGACACTTGTCACTATCCGGATCAACATTCATCGTTATATCTGCAACACACTACTGCTTCATCTCCCACTACGACAATACACTTCACTTCACGGCGTCTTAAAATTGAAGACCCTAGGACAATTCGAGGTTCAAGTTGAACCGCATCGTCAACTCAATTATAGTCAGGGCGTAATATCTTGTTGGGACTTGCAAGATGTCCCTGAAGAAGAGATTAAGGATGAACTTACCAGCCAAGGTGTAGTCAATGTTCGTCGAATTAAAACAAGAAAGAGTGGAGAACTGCAACCCACGAGTTCTTTAATTTTGACGTTTGCCATGCCACAGCTCCCCAAGGACGTGAAGACAGCATTCTAGTGCTTACCTTTTCGTCCGTATATACCGAGTCCGCTCCGTTGTTTTAAATGCCAGCACTATGGACACACCAGTACGTCGTGTAAGGCGACCTCTGCTGTATGTGCAATATGCGGTACCAGTAGCCATGGTGCGGATCTTTGCACATCACTGAAACCTCAGTGTGTTAACTGCAAGGGTGATCACACGGTCTGGTCGCGTGACTGTCCGGTATTTAAAGAAGAAAAACGCATTAGAGAGCTGATGGTGATTGAGAAAATATCTGCTGACAATGCAAAACGTCGCGTAAAAGAGTCTCAGCACACCCTTCCCTCTGGTGCGTTTTCACATGTTGTAGCCAGACTCGCAGTTAAAACTGTCTCGGTTGGTACCCAGACAGTTAATGTATCAACACAAACAGAGTCTGATGTGCATGACGACCTTCCGAAGCCGCCCAACGAATCGGAGACTCCTCGCAATATGCCGACGCAGAGTCAGGGACAACACACTTCTGTGCAGAGCTCTAGAGCTCCACGTGTTAAGACTACTTTTAGTCCATATAAAGTCCCGAAATTAGTTCGAACTTCGCCTCTCGCTACAAGCATTAAGACTCTGACGAACGTTTTGTCTGCTCAATTAGCTCAGGAAGAGTCTGCACATACTATCGATAAACCAAGTTCATCTTTGGCTTCAGACATGATTCAGGACCACCTGATGGATATGGATTTTAATCTCGTGGGAAGGAAAGGGAAACCTAGGTATAAACCTAAACTTAAACGGTAATCTTTTACTTGTTTTTGGAGACTGTTAAGTTTTATAGTGTAGTCTTGTTTTATCTTGTGAAGGCCCATTTACAGGTTTCGATTATGTTTTATAGTGTAGTTTTGTTTTATATTTTGTAAAGGCCCATTTACAGGCTTCCTTGTTATACTGGCCATTTACACCAGTGGGCTGATTGTGAAGACCTTTTACATCTTCATCTTTTCTATTCTTTTATAATTTTAATTAACAGCTAAATTTTGATATGACCAAGATAAGGGGCTTCCCCCGTATCGGGACGGGCGTAAGCCATAGCGCTGTTACCGCCCATAAAATTCATTTTACCTTTACCTTCACGGCGTACTTTTGACGAAACCTCCCGTGAGAGATCTTGAAACGTCTTAACCCTAAATCGTGTGCAACAGTTAGGGAAGAGATGGGAGCAGTCATATTTATCTTTCTCTTTATCAATCATGAGCGTGAACTATGGAACATCAAATGTAAATTCACGTGGCGAAGACCAAATTTTAAACTTACCTTCAACTTGGTTCTTCTTCCTCACTGCCATCGTATGGAACAACAATGAGGAAGAAAAACTAAGTTGAAGGTAAGTTTACCTGTAACAGCCCTACTCACCATACTTCTTATTCCTTTTCCCTTGCTTGGGCTTTTTTCCCAGTCTTCATTTCGTTTAACTCCTTTTATTTTTTATTATTTACTTTTTTACGTACATTCATCATCTTCTTATTTTGTTGTTATTCCTACTTCTTCTTCTTGTGAGTAATTCTCATCTCTGCTTTACAAAGCTGCTTTATAGCTAAGTTATCTTACCTTTCTTTTCTGTCACCGTTGTGTGTTTTCTCAGGTTACTTTGATAACTTCTGTCTGGATGATTTTGCCTCTCAGCTCAGCCAAGCCACTCCATGTTCCTCTCTAACTTCTTCGTGGTCATGTTGTTTCGGCGGAAGCTAGCCAATTCTTTGTGATATCTACGTGAGCAACTCCTCTGTTAATTTTTGTAGAACATTTCTGCTTGAAATAGACCTCACTCGTAGGGCGTTTTCTTTCTTTACGCAGATAGTGTCAGCTTCGTTTACATACTACCCAACTGGTTCTCTTTCCGTAGTTCGGACGAATCAATATGATATACCTTTGGTTACTCCGATAATATCCTATAAATATTTACCAAGATACTACTGGCTTGGTTACTGTCTAAGCAGAACGATACTTGTCATCTTCTGATCAGCCAGAGAGTGTTGCACTCTTGAAAGCTGATCGTCTAATAAAATATAGATAGTACGGCTTTCATAGATTTTATTGAGTCAGTTAAACTTATTGATTCTCTTACCAAAACCCTGCTACTTTATAAATACACGTTTACTTCATTGATATGTTGTACATAAGCTTTGCGTAATGAAACACAAGATAAAATGACTTCGAATTTCCATAAAGCAATTCCGACATTAATAAACAATTACAAATACATCTCCAATTGCGCATAATATGCTAAATAATACCAATTTACATCATTATACGTAGTACATCTTGGCTAATTGTAATTTAACTGCTGCCATGTCTTAAACGAGTTCAGTGCAAGTTTTACAATTTTCGCACTTCGGCGTATCACGTCAGTTTATGGTCTTCTATATTTGAGATAAACGAAACACCATTCTGTATATCTAACAACCAAAAGTAACCAAATGCTTCAAAACATAGAAAAGAAATAAAACGATAAGTAACAATAACAAATAAATAAAAATAATGTTGAATATCAAAAGACAATCATTAGTTAAAGGACAATCGATAGTAATTCATATTATTATTGAAATGGTTATGTAACGTAAAGCGACGTTACGTTCTCAACGGTTCAGCATGGCTCTTAAGCTATCAATTAGAGCTACTATATAAAAGGAGAGACACCTAGTCTCTCTCTTTCCAGTTAATGACTTAAGAGTGAAGCTGAAACGTTGAGGAGGAATTTCCTCCAAAAATTAACACAAGAGTTGTGCATGTATGTAATATTGTATATCCCTTCTTCGCTCGATGTCAATTTGTTAAAAACTATTTGTGCTTCAAGTACCTGTTTTCTGTTATTATATATTTATGCTGTTTTATTCTCTCTTTCTACTTAATACTAATTAAAGCTAGCGAATTATAATTTTGTACGTTCTTTGTAACTGAATAATTACTTTGCGCACTCATTTTCTTTTGCAGGTCGCGAAAAAGAACATGCTTGTTACGATGTTGATTGACCATTTATGGTCTAATGAACCAGGACTCACAGACGAGTTATCGGCATCATTAAATGAACTCACGTCGTTGAACAGAAGTGAACATTCACGAGTTGCACTTCGTGCTCGGCAGGTAAGTAGAATCATAATGTCACACTTCACGGTGTCTCGTTTCAAGGAACATAGCTATGTTTATTTTTTCATATCGTAAGAGTTTTGTCGTTTACTGTCACTTTGTTTGCTTTAGATAATTTCTGGAGTCCGTCGTGTAGAACTTCTAATATTATTTCTAATTATAGGATGCATTTTATGTTAGCTGTCATTGTACAGGGCATTAAGGAAATGGTTACAGAAGGAGTTTATTGGAAGGTGTGTCTGGAATAGATGGATTTTTAGTATTCTACAGCCTTGTTCTACTACCTTCATGCATGCAACCTGTTGTTGACAACCATCCAGTCTCTCAAAACAATCTTCTTGTTGATCTCCCATGATTGGCGTAGTAAAATTTGCATCATTTGGCCTAGGTTCGTAATCTACACTCCTTGAACCAAAAGCACCTAAATAAATTATTCCTTCTTTGTCGCCGAGCATTTCAAACTTGATGTTCCCTGACTCTTCCACATAAGTTCCCTTACTTGCAGATCCACCATTACCATTACCTACTCCCACAACTCAACCACCCAGTAATAATAAACAATCTACACTCATGACCCAGTCCTCAGAAATACCGGACCGACCGTGAAATTCCACTGCTACCTCCGTTGTAAACCTATCCAATTACAACCTTACTCCATTTGAATCCAACATGCTCACCAAAGGATTGACTTTTCTCCCCCTCCAAGACGTACAGCCACTTCCTATTGTTAAAAGATAAGAAGCCTCCTCTTCTTTATCTACGGAGTAAGATGGCGCTGTTTTGGGGCCAAAAATGCACCTATTAAAGACACACCTTTCAATAAACTACTTGAACGCTTCCGCTCACCCTTAAACCTGGGCTTACCTCCTCTTCTTAGCAACGATTCCCTGAACGTTACATCTCCTCAGTTATCTCTGTCAGCACCAGTAGTGAGTTCTCACACGAGATAACTAACCAACCTAACCTAACCCATAACCAACGCAAAACCCTTGTAGCGCTACGAGAGAACCATGACATAATGGTCCTCCGAGCGAACAAAAGGTCCACCAAGGTAGCTTTGGACAAAGCTGACTGACTACTTCCAGGACTTTTTCCGTCAACTGTGTGACTCCAGCATCTACAAGCCCACCGTCACAGACCTAACCTACATTGACCAACATAAAATTTCCGATTTCATTACGCTAATGGTCCTCGTGAGGGCATATCTGAATGTCCATAAAGTACCTAACCCTGGACAGTCCACGTACCCCGACCGTTTACCTATTACCGAAGATCCACAAACCAGGTAACCCAGGCAGACCCATTGCAGCCAGCTATAATTCCCCTACTAAACGCATTTCCGCTTTTGTTGACTCCTTCCTTGAACCACATGTTCAAGCGCTGGCTGCCTACATACGCGACACCTACCACTTCTTAGAAATCATCCGTAAATTACCCCTGTGACATATTACTTTGTACTATAGATATTACTTCCTTGTATACCAACTTTTCTCATGCCCATGGCGTAACAGCTTTGGAATTCTTCTTTAACCAACACACACACAGTCACAAACATCATATCCCAACCACAGCTTTCCTTCTTAACCTAGCCAACCTAGTTCTCACATGTAACAACTTCACCTTTGACGACAAACCCTACCTTCAGAACCGAGGCACAGCAATGGGTACAAGAATGACACCTTCTTATGCTAATCTGTTTGTGGGCAAGCTCGAACATGATTTCCTGCAAACCGAGACTGAATCAACTACTTTGGATCCGTTTTTTGGTTGACATTCTGATGATATGGTCTCATGGTGAGGCCAGCTTCAACACATTCCTAGAACAGCTAAACTAATTCCGTGTTGTCCACTTCACATGGTCCATTTCTAACAAAACAGTCACATACCTTGAGGTGAACATCACTTTAGAAAACAACACCCTCACTACTTCCGTTCACATAAAACCTACCAACCATATGCAGTATTTACACTAGTCAACTTCCTATTCTTACCATACCAAGAAAGCGATTTCTTTCTCCCTGACTCGTAGAGGACAACGCCTGAATTCCACCACCTCTTCTACTGAAACTTACAAATAACGCCTCCAGGATGCTCTAGTCAACCGATCCTACCCATCTAACCTTGTTACCAAACAGATTCGCCGTGCATCCTCGAACATTAAGTCACGCAAACTTCTAACACCAAACACAATCCACCGGCTCTAATCACCCAGTTTCGTCCTAAACTAACCGTGATCTAACAAATCCTACACTCTCATTTCCACATTCTCCAATCAGACCCAGACACAAGATTAGTACTTCCCACCAAACCTAGATTAGTTTTCAACACCTCCCCTAATCTTAGAAACATTTTGGTCCCTTCAAATCCTTCCTCCCCACCACCCCAAACCGGCGCCAACATATGCAAGAGACAAAGAGGTAGAACCTGTTTGATTTTCATTACTTCTCCCACAGTCACTAAGAATATTGCTAGTGGCCTGCACACCCTGAATCGTAAGGGCACATGCGACCCACCCTATGTAATATACATCCTAACCTGCAAATTCTGTGATGCCTTTTATGTGGGAGAGACAGGTAGAGCCCTGAATGTTCATTCGTATTAATAACCATTGCCACTTTTGTTCTATCAACAAACCAGACGCCTTAGTCTCACACCCAGTCGCACAACACCAATTTTGATCTATTTTTTCTTGTTGCCAAAATTCTCATTTTACCCCTGAGACCGCACCTCAGCACGCCGTCTGTGGGAGGTGGCTTTTAAACATGGCTTGAGCGCAAACATGAAACCTGGCCTTAACCTTCAATAACTCTAAACTTCCCGTTGGCTCAGCATTTTCAACATCCGCTTCCACGATCACCTCTTGAACTTACATGCTATGCGGTTCTCACTAGTTCCAGGCTCGTGAATCTTACACGGTATACACGCTATGTCAGTTGTTCCAAGCTTGATACGTCGTCCGCTGCGTGGCACCAGTGTCTCTTTAGTATTTTGATCATTCTACACGTGTACGTGGTCTTCTCATCTCCACATGACTAAGAGCCAATAATGGGCTCGAAATATTGAAACAGTTCTATCGTATTATTATGTGCTTGTCCATGTTCTCCTCTGAAACAAATAAGCTGTAAGTAAATTCCTTCCTTCTGATCTTAAATGTACCATATATATATATATACTTTCTGGTTGCCATTGCTGTACTGGTTATCACTTTTTCTAATTGCGCCCAACTCACTTTTTAACACAAGAAACCATACCTGTCATATATCTACTCAGAGACCAACTCATATGTATGAGGTCTATGGGGGGTATGGGAAAAAAGATTGGGACCTATAATGTAATAGAATCCACGCTTCTATATCATGTATCGTGCAGCAACTGCATTTTTAATCATACTGGCACAATGAAAGTATTTTAATCATTTGATTGTGAACTTCATTAATGCTGCTGATTGTACAGTACATTTCTTTTTGTACAGGGTGTACATAAAGTCCGGTAACACTTTAAAAATTTATTGTAATGAAACTATTAACATAACTAATTGATACGGTACACTAGTTGAAAGAGTAAAGTCATCAGTTTTTTTTAATTGAACTATGGATGTTCCGTGTAGTTCCCATTTCTCGCCGCTAGATGGCGTTAAATTTAATAATTCTATTTCTGGTTAAACAAAATTTGCTGCTACATATTGATAAAAAAGTAGTGCAACAAATGTTCAACATATTTTTTATGCGTGTATGTAAAGACCTTAGGGGCTCCACCGTCTAGTGGTTAGAGCGTTGGACTCATGCCCTCGTGGTCCCGGGTTCAATTCCCGGCTGGAGCACCCCACTTTTCGGCGTCCACTCAGCGTCGTGAGGCAAATTGGGGAGTCACGTGATTAAACACGTGAAGACCACTTGGTCTAGAAAGTCCCTGATACGCCTGTTCGTGGTCAAGGTCACGCGCAGTGCTGACCCCACAGCCGTCTCTATGGTGGACGCAGTCCCACCAACCGCGGACAGATGGCGTTGGGGCAGGCTTAGGACCTTTCGATCTGTAACGCCAGTGGTTATCATGTAAAGACCTTGGTCCTTCATTTTCCAAGTGGTGTTACGGAACTGAGGGGGTGAGAATTGAACATGGGACATCCAAAGTCACAAACTACATGTTGGACGTGTGTGTCTAGGGTTAGAGTTATCGGGTCACAGATGGCTCCCACAAAGAGTGGTTGTAAGGTGAATGCTGTGGAAAAAAAGCTTGAACATATACTTACATTATCTCGTATTGACGATAGTGATAGCTCGTCCAAAATATTTTTTTTAAAGCTTTACCGGACATTATGTACATCCTGTATTTTGTTAGTCAGAAACTTTTTCATGAGAAAACTGGTTACATTTTCTGAAACATACGAGGTATAGTATATGTTGGTATCTTGCTTTTCACAGGCGTAAGAGTTTGCATGAAAAGCACCTTTTACTGCTTCATGGATCAGGCCATTCAGAAGATACGTTTTTCTATAATTTCATACAAGTATCCTTCGTCGTAAAGAGTGCCTTAATTTTTCAGAAATATGCTATATTAAGCAAATGTTTATATATTGGCTTATACAGGGAAATAAAAATTCCTTTACTCTTTTCGAAAACAGGCTATATACAGTGCATGCATGTTCAGAAATAGAGGCAGTTGTGCCTGTGAACTGCATATGTTCTTTAAAATATCATGCATTTTATATGCCAGTTGTGGCCGACATATATCAACGGACCTACTACAAATGCCAAACATGTACTTGCAGGCCCTTTAGATAACCTGTAACGTTTTCCATTTTCATTAATATGGATCTTTGTAATAATAATAATAATAATAAAAAAATTCGAAGGAAACGGAATAGTCCAAAATGAGTGATAAGTTGTTGTAGAGTAGTAAATGTTGCTATTGTGTAAATCTATAAATACGTGTATAAGATGTTGATTGCGGGCGCACTTTATTTGATATTATTTGTACGTAGTTTAAATAAAATGTAATCATTTTTCCTCTTTCGCAGGGTTATATTTTCTAGACTGATTTCTTAGACCGCCCATACCTTTAAATTATTTCCTTTATATTTCTGTTCTTTAAAAAAAAAAGAACGTCTATTACATAATAATATAATCTATTTTTATATGCTATTTTATAATCTAACAGGTTTAAAATCTAGTCAGTTGTTCCCTATTATATTTTGTACCATCATTTTGACCTTCTACATAGACTGAAAATCTGAATCTGTTACTCCGTGTGCTTTTATGTGCAAATGTATACTTGTGAAAGTTTCAAAAAAAAGTTTTATTCTTTCTTTTTGTAGGTATTGATAGCAGCACATCAACCTGCTTACGAACTGAGACATAACCAAATGGAGTCAATCTTTCTGTCTGCAGTTGATATGTATGGTCATGATTTTCACCCAGAAAATCTCCAGAAACTTATTATGTCAGAAACGTCAATATTTGACATATTACATGATTTTTTTTATCATACCAACAAGGCGGTATGCATGGCTGCATTAGAGGTAAGATTTTATTTAGATATAAGTATTCTAAAATGTGTGTTTAAAATTTGAAGGTGTTATAGTTGATTACGAATGAGGAAGAAAATTCCATTTGATAAGGCCTTAAATTCAACATGATACTCCCCAATATGGCGTATTGGACGATGTTTTAGCTGTTATCTTCCGAAATTATCAAATTTAAAGCTATTGGCCTTTTATTTGAATTTATTAAAAGCATTATTTTACATATTCTAGTTTATTTTCAGTAAATGGGTTTATAGTTTCAAAGGGAATTGGTCTTGCAATCAGTAAAAGACGTAGTGGTACTTCTCAAACCCAGGTGTTTTTGGTTTTTCTCTATTCGAAACTCAGAAAGTATCAAATTCGTATATGTTGGATGGACGTCCGCTCGATGTTCAAAAGAACAAATACATTTGTACATTTTTCATAGTCACAATCTACAAATGACAAAATACAAATATCAAAGCCCAGTTTACGTCAAGTCATAATTTTTGTGGTGCATAATTATGCTATCTAGTTCTTTTATTTATGTGATAAGAGTGATCTTATGGTAGAAACGTTTTCCGTATAGTAATATTATCATAGTAACTCAAACAATTCAGTACTTCACACACTTCTTGGCAGCATTTAGAAATTGAGGTAATGAGTGATTTACACAGATATCAATGATATTTTTTTTACGATAATTTGCATCTACGATTACTTGAAAAACTGTTACTGATACGAATACGAAGTCCATGTCAGGTGCAATTGATGAAATTATTAACAAAGAATAAATTATCAAATATTTAGTATGTGATAATAGCCCCAGAGGAAGTGTACATGGAAAGGCCCAAATGAGACCAAAAACGAAATAGACTACGTTCTATCAAATAACAGGGCAATTGTGCAAGACGTGTCTGTTCTAAACAGTTTCAAAATCTCGAGTGATCATAGGATGGTGAGATGTAAGCTGAAACTAAATACTAGACTAGAGAGAAAGAAGCTTATCAGAGGAAAACCGTCAGTTTTAGATTTGGAAAATCTTGGAAAACACAGACAGACATTCGAGATAGAACTAAGCAACAGATTCAGCGCCATGGAAGAGTTAGAGAATGAAGAAGACATCGATAGCAGAAATAAAACACTGACTGAGATAATAAGAAAAACAGCCAAGGAGATAGCAGGTACCAGAAAGAAAAAAGAGAGCAAAATCTCAGAAGAAACTAAGCTGTTGATGAAGAAAAGAAGGGAAATGAAAGAAGAGGAAAATTGTATAAAGAGGATTGAGTACATAGAACTAAATAAAACCGTAAGAAAGAAAATAAGAGAGGATGTACGAAGATATAACGAAAATCTTGTTAGAAATACAATCGAGGAAAACAAGAGTTTGAAGAAAGCCAAACAGCAGCTCATGATAGGGAAAAAGCAAATAATTGCAGCTTTGCAACTATCTCTGTAATGTCAACTTATTTTAATACCACAGAGCACATAGTCATGCTGGAAGTTAAATGTCAGTTCATGAGAACGTGATCTGACCTTTGCTTCAAAGTTTCTGAGTTGAAAAGATGATTTCAGATTCACAAACTTTGCTCAACATCATTTATGAACACGCTGGCCTACATGAACTTGCAACGATGAAATCTTCCTCTCCTTATATGTCTTCTTGATTTCTTGTACGCCTTTTTCCGTTAGTGTGGATGCTTCGTCATCTTCTATTTCAGTCAGACAACATTTATTAGAAACTTCTGCCATTGCGCAGGTTACGAGACTAAACCACACGCGGCGCAAGGGGAAGGTCTTTCTTCTTGGCAGTTTAAAACGAAACTCACCACAACACCGCACAAACAATTCAGAAGCACAAAAGCAAGAAGCACACACGATATTACCAACTTATAATGTCAAGCAGAAGCACAAAACCAAGAAGCACACACGATATTTCCAACTAATGTAATAACGTGCAATCGCACGGAACTTCCATTTCCTAATATCAACATGAATGTACTACATATGTTAAGGTATATTTATTTCAAAGGAGACGAAGTGTACGATTTCCTAATATAAACAAAGTATAGTTTTCTACGTCACAATTTAGTGCAAGTTGCATTGCTGAATTTTATTGTTTCAGATTCAGAGAGGTAGTGACAAAGCGGGAGGAAGGGGTGTCACATTTCCAGCAATGCATACAGATAAAGATCTAGCGCCATCTAGTGAGATATTTGTAAAGTCTGAAATGTCGTTGAATATGCCATTTGTCACATTTTGTGATGTATCATGTTGAATTTCAGGCCTTATCAGATGGAATTCAGTGCCATCGTTTTCAGCACACTTCAATCGTATAAAAACATTCATAACATTTCTGTTGCAATTTCGTCCCGCAAATATCGTAAAATGCCTGTACTATACTATCAGTTTCGCATAACTAGTGGTCCTCATCGTCAGGTAGAAGGGAAGGTGAGAATGGGATAAAACCGAAGGGAATTGCAAACTCGCAAAATATACTAAAAGATATTGTACAGGAAACGAGAAACACATATTATTAATCTTACCTTATGTTTATTAGGGCATGTTTTACACCTGAACTATACGAGGAAGTTCTGCGCCTTACAGGGTAAGGTTAATGGTTTATACTGAGAGTTTGAAGAACCCATATTTGTTAATAATCATGTGAATGATCAACATAGATACATACATACATGCATGCATACATACATACTTACTTACAAATCTGTTATATTTTCCTCTTTCACTTCGTAGGTTTATGTTCGCAGAGCATACATTTCGTATGATTTAACTTGCCTTCAACATATGGAACTTTCCGCAGAGGTGTGCCTGGTACATTTTCAGTTTCTTCTTCCAAGTTCACATCCAAACAGGTAAGTGACGTCATATGAGACAGCGTGGTAATATGAACTGGTACTCATATTTATTTTAATTCAGCTACTCAGTTGCACTGCTCATTCGCTCACTTAGAAGGCATTCTTTTAATGCGTATTCATAATTTCTGCCCACATCGATTTCGAGTTTTGACTTGCTGGATATATTTATATTTTCTGTTCCGTTTGTTCTTTGATTGGAAATATAAATTTATTATTTATAGGTAATATTTATAGGGTCTATAAATTTCAAGTTTGTTATATTTTCCTCTTTCACTTGGTAGGTTCTATGTTCGCAGAGCATACGTTTCGTATGATTATCCTCTTGTACTACACGATTTGCAGAAAGATTCCTCAACAAAAATCTCCGAATGTAGTAGAGTGCTTTGATACAACACCAGCAACGAGTTGAAAAGGGTTATCATTCTGGGCTATATTTTACGTGGAAAACGCCCATTTTGTTTTTAAGTAACGAAGGAAATGAAACCCATATGCATACAAATCGTTCTTATAACTATATTGAGGCCTTGTATCCATACTTAATTTAATTAAAGAAACCTGACAAACTTATACACTTTATTGTAAAAACACACAGTAAGCGTTACAGTATCTTTCTCAGACGAAAAGGTGAGGGAGGTGCTGTTAGAACACGGAAACTGTACTTACTGTGTGTTTTTACAATAAAGTCGAAGTGTATAAGCCCTGTCAGCCTGTTTTAATTAAGTTATTTCCGAGAATCAATATGAATTTGTATGCATTTGGGTTTCATTTCCTTTGTTATTTTTAAACGGAATGGATGCTTTTAGGCTATAGTATCATTATTACTGCATACTAATGTCACTACCCTTATCTTTCACAATAATACATGTACGGCAAAACTGACTTCGTAAACATATTTCCCTACAATTCTAGCCCAGAATGCCGTATTACATGACCTCCTTCCCATATAAGAAAATTAAACGAGATTCAATATGGCGTACTTCAAGATCATACCCTCCAACAGATGGTGCCTTCCACCCAGTACCCATTACTGTGTATTCGCTTTCTATTTATTTCAACAGTTTAAAAGCATAAGGTATTTCCATACTTTTTGATCACTCTCCACAGACAAGAATCTGACTTTTATGTCATCGATCTCTCCCAAAGCAATTGTGCTCGAGTTGCCAAAATTATAATGCACACATATTTTGACATTCTAATCATGACAGAAGAATATATATATATATATTGTCTTTCCCATCCGTATGTATCCTTGTGAGTTGCAATGAATCCTCTATACTCACAGAAAATTTATGGTAGTATAATGGTTAGAACACCAGTCAGAGAATTTCGAGATACGGGTTGAAGACCTGGTCACAGCAACGACCATTTTTCTTCTTTTTGTGTGTGTGTATATTTTTTAATTTTACTGGAAGTTTTTACATGATCTGTACAGCGACAAAATATGGTTTCATATTTTTATCGGTACGTCTTGGAGGAAGAAGAACCAGTATCAATTCACAAAAGATGGGATTTAGATCGAGCAATAAAAGAATGTCAGGATTATCAATCTAAATTTCAGCTAACTAACTATGGCTTACAGAACTCGCAGGCTTATCGCCGCAACAAGTAGTCTTATCTCATCGCAAGCTTCTTCTGAGACATTGGTGTAATTTTGTGGTGCACCTATATCATCCTCCATTAAATTTTTGTCGTCCACGTGTATGTGTAGTTGGTTCAAGTCAGTCGCTTTTTGTCCTCTTTTATTTTAAGAATCGCATATTCTAATGCATATTGTTTCAATCCGTTTCGAATCTCGAAACTGTCTGACATATTATTATTTATACGTATTCTGCTTATGAGGTCTCTTTGACATCCTCACTCGCTGAACAAGTTTTCTCGTAGTTCCGAATTGTACCAGGATATTGTATATTTTCCCTTTTAATAGAATGATGTTTTTCTTGAAATCAATTAACAATTGGTGAACCGTCCCATTTTCCCATTTCTTTAATTTGTTTGAAGACAAAAATCTGTACCATCGTAGAACTGTTTCTTGTAAATCCAAAATGATGATCTCCAATTATTTTATCTACTTGTGCTCTTAGACGTGGACTTTGTAACGTTTTGGGAGTAACGAGATTTTGCGGTAATTATTATAGTTAGATTTATCGTCCTTTTTATAAACCGGAATTTTCCTGAGGTTTTCCATTATTTTTGCAGCTACTTCCTTCCCTATATAGCAGTTATACATTTATGAAGTTCTTTACTATTTCCGTTCCTTCTGATTTAATTAAAGCTTGAAATGTAATATTACTGTGCAACTGTAACATTTTCTATAAAAACAAAACTCATTTTCAGTGTATATACTGGAATTTCAAGTTGGCTTTTGGCCATGTTAGAAAAGCCATGTGTAGTGCAATAAGTGCTACGGGGTTCACAGAAGGGATACAGATAGGGTTGGTAACTCTTACGTTGATTGTTGCTTAAAATCAGTCAGTCGAACCAACAGTGTGTGCAAATACAATAATTATGGAAAAAGGGACTAAATTGCTCAACAACTTGCCTAATGTACAAATTTTTCTAAACCCATACTAACGATTATCACCAGTTAGTAAACCACAAATAGTTATTTTCATAATGGGTACGATGGTATCTTTCTGTCTCATGCAATATATTTTCATATTACCTAATTTTTTCATGTGTTTTTGTTGGATATTATGACAATATGGCCTTGTATCTATCTTGAATAAAAAAAAATTAAAAAAATCTGACAAGGTTGAATTCTTTAATAACAAAAATAACTTGAAACGTAACGGTTTCGGAAGTATACCATTTCCTTCCTCAGACTACATTTTACAACTAAATATAGAAAAAATATTTAAACAATAAAGAAAGGAGCTGTCTTTTCTTTTCACCAATCAGGGGTGACCGTTACTTCCGAAACCGTTACGTTTGAAGTTATTTTTGTTACTAAAGAATTCAGCCTTGTCAGAAAGCTTTCTTTTTCTTTTTTCAAGATGGATAGAAGGCAGTATTGTCATAATATCCATGTTGGTCATTTTCCGAGTCTGAAGAGGAAAATAGATCAGTGGAAAGACGAGAAAAGAAAGGAGATAAAGAAAGAAGAACAAATGAGGTGTTTAGAAGAAGGGGTAACTCCGAGAGCACTATTGGTAGTGAAAGAAGGTGTGAAGTGCAAAACAGTGAGATGGAGAAACCTGAGTAGAAAGTTACGAAAAGAACTGTGTGGGATGCGATCAGAAGGAAGAAAGAAGAATTGAAGATATTGAGAGAGCGCAATGAGAGGAACACAGCCGTTTTGAAGAAGATTTACGTGTGTTTGTCAGGGAGTGGACAATGAAGGGTCAGCAACGTTGGGAAGGAAGTTTCAGGGAGAAAGAGCGGTAGAGGCTGAATGAAAAAGGAAGAAGACTAGGGTGGAAGGAAGAAGATAGGAGAGAAGTGACTCCTGATTGGTGGAAAGAAAAGGCGATCTCCTTTCTTTATTGTTTCAGTATTTTTTCTATATTCAGTTGTGGACTGTAGTCTGAGAAAGAAAGTGGTATAGTTCCGAAACCGTAATGTTTGAAATTATTTTTGTTATTAAAGAATTCAGCCTTGTCACAAAGGTTTGTGTTTTTGTTATCGTATTTGTTCTAAATTTAAATGGTAGAATGTCCTCTATACAGTATTCTCTGTTAATGAATGAATGGTGTTGTTCGGTTAATGAATGGTGTTGTTCGGAAATAACTCTTACATTTTCCTCAACTGCTCCCTCGCTACAACTGTCAATGTCCGTAATAAAACCACGTACTTTCAAAGAATGTTCAACAGAAGGTAAGACAAGTGCATCCAGGTGGCTACGGCTGGTCATCTTTACCCTTTTAAGTTGCAGTATTCAGTGAAATCTCTGTGCAATATCCTGGGCCCATTACTGACAATCGTTTTTCTGTGTATTATCAGAATCTTCAATCTGTGAAAAATAAACTTGCGAGACGGATTCTGACATTCTTTTGAGCGAACTTAAGCTATATGATTGCCTGATTTTCATGGAATGTAATAATTGCTTTGTATGCATTACGGGAACACCTTAAGATTTGTGAATCAAGCTTTATTTTAGACTTGAAAAACGAAATGATAGAAAACAAATTGTTTTCCAACGCAACGAGAAACTACATCCCTCAGAATCCGTTCATAACTAAAGCGGATGATGTAGTTCTTCGTGTGGCGATGAATTGTGTTAACAAAGTTACCGCATGTCCAAAGCGATGAGAGAACGATGATTTATTGTGTTCTAAGTTAGCATTTGAACTTTGGTGATGCGTGACAGACTGTATTTCCTCTCGCAACAAGCCAATTCGCCCACTTAATAGAACCAAAAATAGAAACTTCCCGCTGGACAGAAAACTCCACAAAAAGCTGGAAGAACCCGCGCTACACACTCTCAACATGGTCGTAAGACAGTGAGCCTCGTATCACTTTGCCTCCCTGGCAGGGAGCCTGAAATACAAATTAAGTCCAAGAGTCGCTGTACCATATATACCTGCGTTTAGAACAAGTTATATTCGTTATCAAACATTTTTTTATTCATTTAGTGATTTTGGTGCAAGCTGAAAATAATTACTATTTAATGCTACTTTGCTACTTGCGGTGCCTCGGATGCAGGTCTCGCCCACCTCCAGAATGTGCAGTGCAAATGAACACCACATCACACAGTGAAGTGGAGTATAACATAAATCTTAATTAGTTGTCACAATTGAAACATGTAATTGAGTGTAATTATACTCATTTATTAGCTAAGGACATTTTTGTGTAATTGACATTTTATTATTTTGTACAATATACGTTTTATCGTTACTCAATATCTCTCTTTATCCTTAGCTTGCATGTATCAACATCAATATAAGTATTTAAGTTTGCATGTATTTGAAATAAGTACATAAGTTCGTAAATCCTTCCATGCTTGGCGTGAGGTAAGACATGAAAAGGAGTGAGAACAGGTATGGTGCGTGAGAACGGGTTGGGTATAAACGCCCATACAGGAACCCGAACCACTTGACCAACCAGTCCTACTAGTTTGAACCACTGACCTACAAAATCACTAATGAGGTCTGGTTACAAGAGACATGGCTTCATGATTACGTGATGGATTTCGAACTCCCTCCAGCAGAGCATTTTAGTATATATAGAGTAGATATTACAATGTAGACTCTATATACGTAGGCCCTGTTTTTTTTTGTTTGTTTTTTTTTCCACTGAATATTATTATATATTATTATCTATACAACATTATCATATATAAGTGTATTCAAATGTATCTGGGACATTAATTTTGGCATTCGCGAGCTTCGCATTAGGCGATGCGGTGCGTTCGCCGCGCACCGAGCGGACGAATATTGCGTCGCTCTTCAGACCCGCAGTAATGGCCTTTCGTGTTGGATGTCCTATAGATGTGCTCAATATTGACTCAGTTATTTGCAGTTTTCCAAGGAAAGGTGGTACTAATTCGTCATGATAATTAATCCGGTAAAAATCATCCGGATTGCAGACATCATAAGAAGACGTCGACGAATAAGTTAAGGCGTATTTTGTGTATGATTATCTGTGCTGTAGGAAGTTGTCAATGTCTACGAAGAAGGAAGCATTATAGCCATTTGTCCTTTATATACGTGCCAGTCTATACATTATTACCAGTGATTAGCAATTTATGAAATACAATGAATTTTAAAATAATTCATGATCGGTCTAAAATATTTTCTTGCCGTGGAAATACTAGTAATATTTGAGAATTTTATAGTTACGTATTCATGTCAAAACGTCTATAGTATAAACCGGCCAATTGCATGCATAAAGTATTCACGTCGCAATTGCTGGCATACATGAAAATTACTCCAGTACAAAATACTGTGAAGGATATTTAAGTCAGTCCTAAGATATTAGCACAATTGAATTTCATACTTATAAATACTCCCATTGTTATGTTTTGAAATCAGTTACGATCTTAATACTGTTATTATTTTTATGGCCATATGTGTAGTGATATATCAAATCGATAGGCATAAGAGTTTAAGAAGTATCAAAGCTTGTATGTATATTTAAAGATCCCAGAGTATATAGTCGATTGACCGGCTGTAGTCATGTCGAGATCCAGTCTCCAGAAATGATTAGAGAGTAATGTGATAGTGACCAGGGTGTTCGTCCAGGCTACTGGTGGTTTTCCGGCTGACGGCCACGCGAAGACACTGACTTATCCTTAAATCAGAATATCTCCTCTCAGAACTAACCTACAAACCTCGTTCTTTTGTCAAATGAAAGATAATGAACTGTCTAAGAATTTAAAGATGAAACAAGTTATATATGTTGATACCATATTTGAATATGGCGACTGTTATCAGAAAAAAATAATTGTTTTCCTTTGTGAATATTGCTTTAATGGCAAATAACTATAAAAGTGTCTCAGATTTGTAAAATGGCTTGAAATAAACGTAATAGAGCATAATCTAACCTTTCTAATGACGTCAGTATCTTTGCTCTATCTTTAAAACTAAGGGAGCTAGTCGATTTTATGTAGCGCAGAGTGTTGCGCTTTGTGACCTTCAATTAAACGACACCAACTACCCTGCTCGAAACGTTCTGTATAATCCATTGGCTGTCTACGTTCCTGTAGTCATGTCGAGGTCCAGAGCAACACCCTTTAGAAAAGATTATGGTATTTTGTTATGATGAAGATACAGCAGGGTGTTTCCAGGTTGCCGCTTTATTTGGCGGATATTACATCATCATAGCGCCTTTCTAAGAAAGTATGTAATGGATAGCATAATGCTACAGCTAAAGGTACTCGATAACGGCTGGAGTTATGTAGAATGCACATATTAGGAAGCTTGTAGAGATGAAAATAATACCTATGAGATCGCCTTCCACCACCAGCGATGGTGTTCGGTGTGACAGCTGCATGCCTGGACTATGGCTCAGCGTCGCAACTTTCACTGTAGAAGTCTTCGTCGCTTCAACAAGGTAGCGCTCGTACAATTTTCTGACGTTGGTGACCCGTTCCTTGATATGACATTTCTTGAAGAGTATCCACGTGCTTTATGTCGGAGTTCGCATAACGAATTGTCATGAATTATGCTCCATACCGTAGATTGGAATGTACCTGTGTGAATACGGAGACTGCGCTGCGTTTATGGATTTTGTTTCATCACACTCGCCCTTTCACGTTGCACTACCTCAGTGGCCCGGACTAGCTGTACCCGCTGTCTCCGTAATTCTTTCGGACAAAGCGCTTCCGGGGTGAACCCATTCTTGTGCTGTTGAATAATGCACCACACACGCGACTTGCTAATGGTCATGCCTTTCCTTTTACCCCGCTGTATTATTCTTAGAGACTCTACCTTGACTGTACCTGTACTTTTGACAGTTCCTACTGCCTAGTATATATATATTTCAAACTCCAGAAATATAGATGACAAATATCTGATAATGAATTTTAAAGAAACCTTATTAATATGCTACCAACTTCCATACAACGTCAACTTTCTGTGGCCAATTGCGAATCTAGGTTTAATAATAGAAGTCAAAGAGACCTTACAACAGAAATTATCAGCAAAGAGGTGACTACCAGCAGCGAAATAACGTTGTTCGCATAAGAAGAACCGAACAGGGACAATATAATGAACCACATGACGAGAAAGAAAAAAGAAATTTTTGACCCAATGAAAGTCAAGGATATAGTTACATACAGACACCCTTAGAAAATCCATATAATTCATTAAATACGCTAAGAGAAATCGAACTATACGCTCAGTCATCTGCAATCATGTATTCTACATCAGTCTATTTACCTTCCGGAGGACAACTGTCAATTATCATTAGTAGACTACACGAATTTTGATTTCATGTATCTGAACAAACATAAGGAACACACAAACACAATGGACATAAAAGTTTGTAGTATACCTGTAACAGCTGTTATGGACACAGCTGCGAGCCGCAGTGTTTTGCGAAAATATATCTTCAGTATAACGAGCAATTTTCATAATTCAAATCAGACACTTGTGGTTCGGAGAATATTTGATTATGCTCGTTAATTGGTGCCTAGCCAACAATTCAGCTCTAGTTTACTATTCAGGTACCCTTAAGATACGAAATTTGTGTGGAAACAGAAACAGTAGTAATAATTGATATTCCTTTTGATCTAAATTTTGTACCAGATTTTATCTTAGAAATTTTCAAAAGCCAAATGGTATTACCGGAATTCTAACAATTTTTCTGAAGAATGAAGTTTTGATTGCCATTCATAGACCATTGAAATGCGAAAAACCGAAAAGAAATATAGGAAATGGGAACGAAGATAAGAGGGGAAGGAAGGACGCAGGTGCGTGATGTGCGAGGAAGCAGAAGAAGACGAAAATCGTATCTATTTAGATACGCAGCATACTCCAACGTGAGGGGAAAATCATTAATACAACAGCATGCATCAAAATAAGAGAGGGTGTAATTGAGGTTCTCAAGGATCGGGACGAATTAAAAGTCTTGCTAAATAGTTAACGGCAATGTTTGATGCAAGAAAGGAAATTCCTGACAGTGGAAACAGAGCAGTCATCATTTACTCAACCAACGGTGAATTTGTTGTAATTACAAAATATGGCATAATGTAGAAAGTTACATCCCACAAAAAATAATTAAGTTGTATCACAGGTATATGCTACCTTCGATTAAAAATAAAAACAACTGGTTTTCTGTGCAAAGAAAATGAACAGATGGTGTTGATAGCAACGAGTAACTGTGTATTTATTATGAAATATCAACAATTTTTTTGGTATTATTATTTTGAACGTGGTTTATCAAAAGTAGCAGCAACACATGAATATGCTAGTTTTTGAAGTCATATTACAATTTTACCAGAGGAAGCAGCAAAGACAAATTATTTCGAGTACTTATTTACCATCAGCTATAGAGGAAAATTAATGTCTATAGGGCTTGAGTTCAGGTGAATGAGAGGAATGGGAGATTGTTCAATATGTCTGTTTTCCTAAACCCTTTCTTTTAGTCCCCGTAAACTTTTGTATAATCTTCCCGAATACAGGAAGACTAGGAGTTCTTCGCAAACGCACACTGGTATTAAGCAGAATCTTGATCATGTATGTACCATTTAGTATGTGTGTAGTCAAATTAGTATAATGATATTATATATGTCAGTTTATTTGCTGCTCATACTGCGTAAGGTAAAGTTCCGTAACAAAATGTACTTACTTGGCTGTAACGAAAGTTAATATCACATATGTAAATCGTACATTGAATAATTATTTCAATCGAAAAAAAGTGCGGCAAATGATATTAGAATGCAGTTTTATTTGTTGTTATAATAAAATACAGTAGAGGTGAAATACCTGGGAGTTGAAAAACTAGGTATTCATCGAGAATGTATTGTAGTAATCGCAGAATTTTGTTATGAAAGATATAACATCTCTTGATACAGAATATATCTAAGTTAAATTTCTTGTTTCAGGATTCCTCAATATAGAGCGGGTCAAATAATGGGTCACTTTGAAGAACCTTTTCCTGCAGAGTCACAAGTTCAGATGGAAAATTTCCGTCGCACAGGCTACATGGCTGCCTTTAGTTCATTTGAGGAAATGGAAAATAATATTGACGAAGTTTTAGATCTCCTTGATGAATTTTCGTCACCAGCACTTTCGCCTAAAGTTTTAGATTCGGTAGATGGAAGTGAGAGCAGACTTAGTACTTCTATAAATATTAGCACATCATTCGGTGATGTCATTAGAACAGAAGAAGAAAAGAAGGTATTTATATAAGTTTACTTTTGCCTCATTGTATTAAATTATATTTCTCTTAATACTTTCTGTTTTCCATAACAACAAACAACTAATTAATCTTCACTTTCCCTATGAGAAGGTCACATTATTTCTTCAATATGCCACATTTCCTTTTGTAATACAATGCTCATTTTTTGCGTTGTTTTATTATTAGTATTTTTTAACGTTTTTCCAAGCTAGATTTCGGTTTCCTTCATCGTGTTTATGCATGTTATTAATATTGCAACAAATTCTATATTCTTCGTGTGCTAATCTACTGCCTTTGCCCTTCGCTTGTTCTGCGATCCAACTGATTTTTTTATGTATATGATTTTCTGTTATTACGTGTATTGAGTGTGCTCTGATTTTATTTCGTAAGTATCCAACTGATTTGTTTATGTATATGATTTTCTGTTATTACGTGTATTGAGTGTGCTCTGATTTTATTTCGTAAGCGCCCAAGTTCAGGAATGGAATTTCGAAGTATTTTTTAATGAAGCGTATGCTCAGTTAATGCTGTTTGAATCTATTTTTTTAGTATTATTCTATATGTACTTTTGCGATGGAAATCCGTGTCCTATTTTTCAATCCCTTTTTGTCTCATTAGATACTTTCTATTTTGATTTTCGATTGTCGTCTCATGATTGTGTTTTGTTATTGTACGCACTCTGTTTACTGCCTACTCTTTCAGTTTTTTCTTCTTCTTTTTTTTTCGGAATTTCAATGTGAGTGTGTTTGGCTTTCTTAAAGAGGACTGTGGATTTGCGGTTGTTTAATATTGTCGAACTTGGGCGTAATCATTAAAAGTATCGGAAATTTCTTGAAGATTCAATACTAATTTATTATTTACGCTAAGTTCTATGTTTTCTATGATTCTTGTATGTTTACTCGTTCTTAATTATTCTTGAATCGAAGTCCAGAGGGTCTTTGTTTTGTGAGTTTCTTATAATGGACTCATTATAATATCGTTTCCCTGTTTTCAGTGCTTGCTTATAGATAGTCTTATATCTTAAATAGTAATTTTCGAACTTACCGCACCACAATTCTCTCTTTTTGTCAATGTACATTTATTTAGTTTATTGCTTGATATTTTAATGTGTGTGTTACCCATGGTTTTGGCTTATTGGCTGTGATTGCACGCTTTATTTTTGGTATTGCTAGATCTAGATAATACTTATATGTGGCGAGAGAAGCTTTCCAAACTTCATTTACTGTATTTTGTGTGCATATTTTGTGCCAGTTTTCTTTGCTAAGTATGAAATACAAGTACGCTATATTCTTTTCGGTAAAGCGTCCTGTATTTTGTCTTGTAGTTTGATATAGGTTTTAAAATTAGTCGAGTAAAACATTGTGTGAGAGGATCTGAAAACCCACTATTTAGTACGTTTACTGTGCAGTTTATAATGTTCTTATTTATGATAATTTGATCAAGGACACTTTTTGAATGATGTGTTATTCTAGTCGGCTCTATAACAAATCAAACATTAAACATGTGTAGAAATATTTGAAAATCAAGATTGTTTACAGATTTTAAGAAATACTGTTTACGAACGGTATAACAAACGGTTTCTTCAATTTCAAGAAATGTCTAGAATGGTTCTCATATTGTTTATAAATATGCTTAAGTCACTCTCGGGGCTCCTATATACACACATAATAATCAAGTATATTAACTACGTTGCTACTACAATGGAAACTAGATTTAACAATTATTTGGGGAGCAGAAAATATATCGTTATATCCTTGTATCAAGGGGTTATAAAATTTCACTTGTATTTATGATTATACCTAGAAAGAAACGAAAGCAACGAAAGGAAATTAAAACTTTGGATGATGCGATTTTGATCCATAATTCTATCCAGAATTAGATTCCCTGTAACAAAGTTTCAATTGTTTCCACCCTAATTTGAAATTCACAGATCAGTTGGAAACAGATGGAAGGATAAGTTATTTGGACCTCCTAATTTATAGAAAGAAAAAGAAGTTTCAGACAATTACGAATAGAAAGTTATCTGCCTCCATTGTTTACATCCATCTGCAGTCTGCACATTTACATTACTTGAAAGGTAATATTTGGAAGAATTTATTCCTTCGAGCCCACAAAATCTGTTCCCACCCGCCAGATAATTTAGATACGGAAAGTAATCACGCTTTTCCAAGAGACTTAGATACGGGTTGCTCGCACAGTCAACTAGACCCATGCGTAAACCCGCAGTATCTTCTTCAATAAATGACAAACTCAACATACAGACTATTCTAATTATGTTACGTTGCTCATCTTCTCTAGAATTACACAACAATTACAGAAAGAGTTTAAAAAGGATCATATAACCACAGCACGCTGTTCAGCACGCAAAAATCAGGTGTCTATGAAGTTATATGCAATTGTGATAAAACAAAATCTGACAAAGCGTTGCCCGTCTGTACGAGTTAGCAAACATGAAGGGGACTCCAACACTGAGAATCCTGTATACGGCCTATCCAAACACTTAAGATCGGAACATCAGTTTGCCTCTACCAGGACAATACATTACATTACTAGCAACTTTAGGGCTGTTGTGGAAGCGTGCTCCATAATTCAGAAAAGCCCAGAATTAAACACCGACAGGGGAATTTTTTGTCATAAATTTTGGACCCTCTTCATTCATGAAGTACTTAGTATACGAAAACACAGCATTCAGGATACTACAACTTCCACACTTACAACACACTGCCAATATTAGATTTACAATTAAAAACTTGAAATGAAACAACTTTTTTGGTCATTTTACATCAAGTATATTTATTCACATTGATGTACAGCCTATTCCAAAAAGATTGACGGCATTGATTAGGCTGTTTTGAGCTGAGAAGTCCAACTTCGGGTAGCTTCGGAAACAGTAAACCAAAGATGCCAGGTTCGAGCCCTGGAAGGAAGAATGAACCTTCGCAATTGGGAAATGATGTGCAGATGTTTTTTTCTTCTTTTAAGTGCAGTAAGACAGGTTTTTGAAATGTTATTAAGTGTAGAAAAAGGTAACACTCATTAAAATACGTAATGATGCAGTATTTCGAAACCATCGATACATCTGGGAACGTGATCGTTTTGTCACTTACGTTTCCATACGTAAAAGCACATTTGTAATGAAAGTCAAGACAGCAAATTTAGTTCTCGCATTCATAGTACAATGAAAAAGAGAAATAAGAGAAAAACAGCAGCATTTGCAACGTATATCAATGCCATTCTCTTGAACACCGAAAATTCAGTCATGTTTCTTTAGAAGGAGTTCTATCAGAAAGAAGTAGATAGATGTGTTCACGTTAGCTCAGTGGTAGGAGTGCGTGGCTTCTAATCGTGAGGTTCTGGGTTCGAAAATTTATTTTTATGTAATGATATATTCCTCAAAGCATGAATAATTAGACAAAATAATAAATAATCAGTTTTATATGTATCCATACAAACATTTCAGGACATAAGTAATTATTATGTTTAAAATATAACGTCAGAGAAGTGGTGGGTGTTGACAGAACGTCGGTATATTGTAATTGAACGTTAAATACAAATTAAGTAAACGTTGTTATATCCAAAGTCGGATCAAGGTGTCATACAGCAAATTCACTATTCCCAAAGTTCATACAAATTTAATATCCCCAAAGCTCATGATCCCCACGAACGATGCGTCACTTTAAGAGACTAAACTGTACTTCAGTAAAGAAATATTCTGAAATGTTTTTTTTTTTTTATATGGAAGTGGTGAGGCTTTGATTTCTCTCTCTCTCTCTCTGGCTTGGTTGCAAATTCATACTTTGTCATCTGATGAAGAGAAGTTACTATTGTCTAATTAACTAGAAAGGAAAAAATGCTTAACTTGACCAGGGCTCGAATCTATGTTCGTGTGGCATTTTTTTTTTAGAAAGCAACGGTTTTAACTATGAGCTACTTGTACAACCAGAAACATATTGCTGAGATTTGCCTTATTAAAACACCAGCAGATTGAGTCACGCTAAGTGAACTATTTTATACATTAGTGATTTTTGATAAGGAAGATTATATTGGTTAGTGATAGTAAAATTGGGTCATTCCTGGATAATTTTAGAAAATAGTTACATCACCATTTTAGAAAAATTTTAGTTTTTGTATGTGGGTTCCTACATACCTGAAGTTATCAGAACGACTTTTAAAGAAATGTTATGCAGTTTCCTCGATACCAAATTTCAGACTTCTTCATGAGGACCCATCTCAGACATTTAAGCCCGAAATCCGGCATTTTTCGCCAAGGGTCATGTTTGAACACCCGCACAAGAGGAGGAGTGTGATTTAGGGCCATGATTTTTTTGCGTGCACACACTCGGTCGGTAACTTTAAATATTACAAAATTTTGCAGAATTTTATTGAATCTCTTCAGTACAAAAAATTTGTTAAAATCAAATTTTATACAATTCGTTACTTATTTTTCAGCCTAACTATTGTATTAAAGAAATGAATTTTCAGAAAAGGCGATTCCATATCTTTGAAGTATACTTCAAGAGCTACACAACGGTTTTTGATTAAACTCTCTAGCTTTTCTGGTTTTTGAGAGATTCAAGTTTCCGTACATGTTTACAAGAGTAAAAAACTCCACCCACCGTTTCGGAAAGGGCCTAGCAGGGTAAGATGATGAAAAGTGCCTTGGAAGGAATCGTGATAAATAAAAAAAATACTATCATATTCACCATCAATAATGATGGCTCTCCACCAAATGTCAGCTCAAGATAAGATAAAAATGTATTGTATGGACGGTAAAAAAACGTCAGCTCAAAAGATGCTAACCTAACCTCAAAATAAATTAGTGTTTTTTTTATTATTAGTTTTTTTTTGTAGTTTAGCGATATCGAAGACAACAATTGACTCGAAAAAATATATGTTAATTATTTTTAATGGTTCTATATGCATGAATTGTTTGGATGTTCTAAAGTGGTAGAACATAACCAGAAAAATAAAAACAGCATTTTTGTCGGTTTTAAGGCGTTCTACATTCATTTCTTTAGCTCATAATGGTTCGTGGTGTCCTCAAAACTTGCGATGTTAATTTAACTAATTTTCCGACGTCATACAGTGATGAAATTTCGCACAGCGACGGAAGTCGGGTGACATTACAACATGCCATTGTTACCTTTACATATTTGTATGTATGTATATATTTTAAAAACAGCCATGCCGCTCGTATTTACTTTTCATCTCATCCTCCTCGTCCAAAAGCCGTAGTAAAGTTTGATTTTCGCAATGCCTTAAATGAATTAAATCGCGATGCCATGTTGAAGGTGATTCAAAAAGATTTTCCGTTGATTTATCATTGTTTTTCAGTGTTATTCTCAACCTAGTGATCTCTTTCTGGGTGATTACATCATTTTATCGCAACATGGAGTCCAACAGGGTGATCCTCTCGGTCCTGCTCTTTTTTCAATTACACTACAATCTATTGTCAATTCAATAACAACCGAATTGAACTTATGGTATTTAGATGATGGCACTATCGCGGACGATCCAGACCCAGTTCTTTCTACCTTACTTAACATTCGGGATTCATCTTCAGAAATTGGCGTACATCTGAATTTTCCAAAGTGCGAAGTTAGTTTTCTAAATGTTCAGCAAGACCAGAACGATGTTCTGTATTCAAGATTCATGGACTTGGCTCCTGGAATACGATTTATGACTTCTGCTTCAGGATATCTACTTGGCTCCGCCATCTCTACCGAGGCTCTACGCAGTCTACTGTTTGAGAAGATTTCTAATTTTTCTCTTGCCGCTTATCTTTGATTTCAGAACATTCAGCATTCTATCTACATCGTGCTTCCTTTTCCATCCCCCGATTAATGTACTTTTTACGTTGTTCCCCTTCTTGGCGGGAAGAGTCATTGTTACAGAGTTACGATTGTGTTTTACAGGCAGGCCTCGAATCGATCCCTAATTGTTCTTTGAGTGGCAAGGCTTGGTTACAGGCTACTCTGCCCGTTCGGTCAGGTGGACTTGGCATTCGTCGAGCCATGGATTTGGCGATTCAGTCCTTTTTAGCGTCTTTCCATGACTCTCTTCCACTGGGCCTTTGCCTCGACCCGGACGCCTCTATTCAAGATTGTTCAGCAAAATGGTCTACGTTAAGTGGATTAAATTGTCCTCTTTTGGATGTCAATAGCTCTTAGTCTTCTTGGGACGATCCTATCATTAAACGTACACAATCGCAGTTACTACAATCCGCTACTTGTCTTGAAGATCAATCCAGGCTACTAGCAGCGTATTCACCTGAGTCCGGTGCTTGGCTCCAAGCTTTGCCTTCTCCTGTGGAGCATTCGTGGATCAACGGGGCCTTCACGGTCTCTCCTGTGTCAGGAGTGCTGGTAGACACATGCGTCATTCTAGTGTCAATGATGTCATCCTCAGAGCTCTAGTTTCTGCTAATGTACCATCGGTATGAGAACCATCTGGCTGTAGCCGCTCCGACGGCAAGAGACCTGATGGAATTACACTAGTTCCATGGAAAAGAGGAAGACCTCTATTATGGGATTTCACCTGCGCTGTTACTTTCGCCATTTCAAACGTTACTCATTCTTCTTTGGTGGCGCTGCTACTCGTAGAGAGGCCGATAACAATCGGAAATACTCTAATCTACTTGCACAGTATATTTTTGTTGCGATCGCAATTGAATCAAGTGGTACTTGGGGCACGGCAGGCCTTAATTTTATTAAAGAGGTTAGTTGGCGAATACAGATCGTTTCAGGTGATACCCGTGCGACCACCTTTCTAATCCAGCGCCTCAGTATCGCAATTCAGCTAGGGAATGTATCTTCTATTCTTGGTACGTTGCCTCCTGGGAAGGCATTAGATGAGATTTTCCTCCTTTAAAGATGTTTTTTTTTTTCTTTAAGATTTTATTCAAATTTTGTTTAAATTCAATTGTTATTTACGAATTCACTTCATTGTGTAATTTTCGTCTACAGTTGATATTATGTCGATTCACTGAAGTAACATTTTTCTTGTGTGAATTGAATACCACTTCGGTGTTGATTTTTGTAACTTTATCAACTTTTTAAAAACATATATTAATATTTTGTTATTACAGACTTCTTAATCCTAAAATAAATAGTAGTCTGCACCGGGCTGGGTTTGGTTGGTTGCAGAACACTATGATTTGAGCCACACAATATTAGCTTGAGAAAAAGTATGAACGCGACAATACCCTGAAGAAAATTAATAAAAAGAACGTTCTCAACGGCGAAAATTAACCAGGACAACGCAATCAGTTGAGCACAGAGATTGGAAATAGGACAAGTGATTAGGCTTCTTACGTAACACGTGCACTGTAAATACAAGTTCGAAATAGCCGTTTGGTAGGTCGCCTTCGTAGATGACTGGTCTGAACGTTGGCTTCATGAGTGGAAGGTCTCGGGTTCGAATCTCACCCGGGACAACACTTCTCCTTCTATTTCTTTAAACATATATTTTTATATATTCATATTTATTATTTAATAATTGCTAAGATGTGTATAAATAACCGATTGCTTCTGAAAGCTAGGATGTATTTGGATGCACACCTAGCGAGGAAGGAAGCTGGGCGGCGGAACCGCTGGGGGACGCAGCCCTGGCTAGCGGTGGGCATACGCACAAGTGTTGTTAACATTCCAATCCACCTGTCAATTTTCTATTTGGTACATATAAAATTCATTTTATCCCAATCCCTATGCTGTTCATTTGCACGGTCGAGACAGTCGTAATAAAGAACTTTTTAAAGACATCCTTTTCTTAAGTAATTCGTACTAAAATATATATTTAAAAAAATGTTCATGCATGATTAAATAGAAACTGATGGGGCGCGCAAATTGAAGAATTTATAAAGTGACTCTATGAGAGCGCGCCCTATGATTTTCTTTTCAATCAGTCGTTCCAACCTGAGGTTTTGTGACATATCTTGTATAAGAACCAGCGGTGGTCGAGTAGATAGCATTAGGAAGTCAATTATTCAATTACCGAATTCCAGAATGTCGAGATTTCGGAATTTCGCAGTTGTAGAAAGTGAAAATACCATAATCAGAAATATGAAACATAACATAAAAACTTGACAGGATTGTAGCAAAAGAAACCGTATAAATCCGCACTTTCACTAATTGAGTAATGGAAGTAAATGCGAAAATTTTCATTGCCATTTTCTTTTTAAGTATGTTCAAAAATTTGCTACATCGAGACTCCGGGGTTTCGGAATATTCCAAGTTTAATACAACATTTTCAACTGATATGAGTAGCATTGTCATGGAACACCGGAAATTTAAGTCATGTTTCTTCCGAATGGGTTTGTAGGTGTGTTCATGTTAGCTCAGTGGTAGAGCGCGGGATTCCTGCTCGTCAGGTCTTGAGTTCGAATCGAAAAGAGACCGTTTCTTTTTGTTTATTAGTTGAATTCCACAAAAATATGACGCAAGGAGTGGTTGCTACGAGAAACATTTTGAGAAAATTTTAGGTAGCCCTAAAAAGGACTGTTTTGGTAGTTGGGGTGGGGGACATTAATATTGTGTCCAAGACCCTTCTGCATTTAATACACGTTCCATTCTTCTGGGCATGGAATCTATTAGATGGCTGACAAATCTATCTCCTTCCGCTACTCGGAAACAAGGTTCCACAGGTCATCCCGATTTCTTGGTGGAACTTCCTCACACCAACTGTCCCTTAGATTACGCTTCACCTCTGCCCACATATTTTCCATGAGATTGAGGTCTGCTCCACAAGGCGGCCAGTCAATTAAATCAATCTCAGGCTGCCGTGCGAACAATTCCTGAACCACACGGGAAGTATGTATTGGAAACTGGTTTTGCTGGAACTGAATAACACCATGAGGCTGAAGTACTCGTGTTGATGACACCATGATGTTACTCATGATGTGTAAGTACTGAGCACTGTCCAGGTGCCCTTAAATTCTGTGTAGTTGTCCTGCACCGCGACTGGAAGTCCAACCCCAACATGAAATAGATACACGACCACTGCAATTGCTAGCAGCCACATATCCAGGGTCATATCGGGTGCCCCTCGGACGATACACAAAACGGCGCCCCTCATTTGATGTTTTGAATATGGATTAATCTGAGAAAGATTCGTTTTCCCAGTTGCGATCCACATTTGCATGTGCAAATGCGAGACGGTAATTTTTGTGTTCGGCTGAGAGTTTTTCCTTCACGGCAGCAACACGGCCTCGTAATCCAACCTGACAAAGCCTTCGCAGCGCTGTCTGTGTACTACCAGGAAAGTGGGAAGCTTCCGTTAGCTGTCTAGACGTCCTTAATGGGTCTAACCGGGCTTCGTTTACTAATCTCGCATCTTCCGCCTCGGTAGACATATGAGGACGACCAGGAGATCGTAAATTGCCAGCCTGACCTGTAGTACGCTTTGCCGAATCCATCGCCTGGCTGTAGCGGCCTGGATACCTTTCTTTCTTTCTTTTCTGAATTATATGGCTTTGAGATTTGTATTAATCTCATTTAGCCAATCAAAGTCTCTTCTGAGTCATTATCTTAGTATGTTGATTTGTGGAGAGAGTTTTAATATCGAATTCTTTTCCTCTGTTCCAGTTTACCCGGATTTACTCTTGTGGCACTTGATATTAGTATTTATTACATTATTTAATAAAATTGAAAAGTTTAGATGAGTTCAGTTAGTAAGGAAAATTTTTATTACAATATGATTATGAAGGAGATGTCAACATAAAGAAATTTTATTTATCCTGAGGAAATTAAGTAAAATGTATCCTATTTTGGGAGATGGATTATTCAGTAGAAATTCTATGCAAAGTGGTAAAGTTTGATAAATTTTACATAATGTATTGAATAATTGTTTACGACCTCTGGTAATGGGCATTGAAATATGATGTGATTAATGTCTTCTATAATTGTGGGAGAACAATCACAAAAAGGGGTATTAGATAGTTGAATTTTATGTAGGTGGGCGTTAGTTGTAACATGTTGAGATCTTAATCTGTTTAGCAAAATGATACATTGTCTGGTAGTTTGTTTGTATGCCGAGAACCAAGGTTTATGAAGATGTATGTTGTTGAAAGGTCGGTTTAATTGAGAAGATAATTGTGGAGTTTGAGTGATCCATTCTTGCCAGTAGGTCGGGATACCCATTCGTCTCCCAGCTGCAGTTGCAGTATAGCCCTCTAACTCCCAGAAGGTAATTACAGCTGAACGTCTGTCCATGATCAGCATTGCTCTGAACTGTGTGCAGCAAAGAAACAAGTAACAGCAGGTAACTGGCACGCCTCTTGTGAGAAACTATTTGGTTAACAGTCGCGCAAGGAGTCTTAAAGTGGCGCAAGGAATATAATAAAAATAATAATAGTTTTCATAAATGAATTTTCATAAATCAGAAAAGCTGTTTTAATAAACAAAGTTAATTGTTATACTAGCTTCACACGTATAAAATATAAATTCTGGATTTAAACCTACAACAGGTTTGCTGTGTTACGAAAACAACAGAGGTAATAAATCCAATTTAATCTTCCTTATCTAAATTACAAACGTATAAAATGACCCACTTAGCGTGACTCAATCTGCTGGTGTTTTAATACGACAAATCTTGGCAACATTTTTTCTAGCTATAACACTAGCTCGTTGTTAAAATATTTGCTTTCTAAACCAATACAACACGAACGTCGGTTCGAGCCCTGGTCAGATCAAGTATTTTTCTTATACTAGTTAATAAGACAATAATAACTTATCTTCATCAGATGACGAAAGTATAGAATTTGCCAGCAAGAGAGAGAGAGAGAGAGAGAGAGAAAGAGAGAGAAAATCACTTCAGACCCATGGAAAGAACCTCATTCTTCTTTACTGAAGAACATTTTAGTATTTTAGTAACTCATCGTTCGTGGGGATCATGAGCTTTGGGGATATTAAATTTGTATGAACTTTGGGGATGGTGAATTTGCTGTATGGCACCTTGGTCCGGCGTTAAATATAACAACACTTACTTAATTTATATTTAACGTTCAATTATAATATACCGACGTTCTTTCAACACCCACAACTTCTCTTATGTTATATTTTAAACGTAATAATCACTTATGTCCTGAAATGCTTGTATGGATACATATAACACTGATTATTATTATTTTATCTAATTATTAGTGCTTTGAGGAATATATCATTACATAAACATACATTTTCCAGAACGGGATTCGAACCCACAACCTCACGATTAGAAGCCACGCGCTCTACCACTGAGCTAACATGAACACATTTATCTACGTCTTTCTGATAGAACACCTTCTGAAGAAACATGACTGAATTTTCGGTGCCCAAGACAATGACATTGATATACGTTGCAAATGCTGTTGTTTTTCTCTCCTTTCTCTTGTTTAGTGTACTACGAATGCGAGAACTAAATTTGCTGTCTTCACTTTCATTGCAAATGTGCTTTTACATATGGAAACGTACGTGACAAAACGATCACCTGCTCAGATGTATGGATGGTTTCGAAATACTGTATCATTACGTATTTGAATGAGCGTTATTTTTTTACACAATAACATTTCAACATGTCGTGTTGCACTTAAAAGAAGAAAAAAAAATTGCATTTTTTTCCCCAATTGCGAAGGTTCATCCTTCCTTCCAGGGCTCGAACCTGGCATCTTTGGTTTACTGTTTCCGAAGATACCCGAAGTTGGACTAGAGAATTTTCAGCTGAAAATTGCTGTAATCAATGCGGTCATCCCTTTTGCAATAGGGTGTACATATTTCCTTAGCTCATTCATCTTCCGTTCACCCGGGTCAGCAACTGTTTTAGTATTATTTCCATACAACATTGTTCTGTCTCGCGTTCTAGCAACTTTTTCAAAACAGTTAAATACTAGTCCCCGTGTATTTAGTAGGTAGTTATGACACGTACAAGTTTTAAGAACCTTTTATTTATTTTCTTTCATTTACATATATCAATATGTCCATAACAACTTAGAATAGTTTATTCATTATTAACACATACATTTCATACTAAAACAAACCCTTATTGCCGTTTGAAACGCTCCTAGCTCGAGGAGCTAAAGTTTTGCGCTTTTTAAGGACTATAGCACAAGCTGAGTTTCATTTGAATTATTGGCACTCCGAGCGTTATAACAAAAGTTTAAACTGCTATACTTGCAACAGTCAAGGAAAATAAAATATTATACAAAGTATTAAACAAATTAATAAATATCACAATAATTTTATTATTGTATCGGAGTTGTTCTAAAATTTTAGTTCCGCGGTACTGAGGGAATAAAGTATATAAAATATAGGAAAACATTGGAGCTGAAAAAAATGTTGGAACCAGATTTATCGTTAAATCGAGTATCGTTGTACGGAGGTCCGCTTATATATATATATATATATATATATATATATATATATATA
>JAGDQP010003726.1:71884-83221 GCA_022664845.1 Lepisma saccharinum
ATATATATATATATATATATATATATATATATATATATAATCTAATAGGAAAAGCGGTAGCTTTTAAAAGTGAGTTTAAAGTGGCGTATTCTCATACCTGTAAAACACAGTGTAAATTTAGCAAAATTATGAATTTTTCCATGCTTGAAAAACACGTCAAGTACGTCATCCGTAATTGACTACTGCTGATATATGAATTTACGTTGGGACAATACAGAATGATTTAACTTAATGTGTTATTATGTTGATTATATATTAAATAAAAATGTCAGTGATCTATTTGTTTTCTAATGTAATTTTAGGAATTATTTCATTGGCTTATGTTTCAGCAAATTGAACCAATTCATATTTTGAATTTGGCTGTCCGACTGCAAGGTGACGCTGATGATGAGAGTTTAAGCCAACAATTTGGAGAATTCTGTTCGCATCATTTTGAGGAATTGCAGCAGAGGGGCATACGTCGCATTACCTTCCTAGTTCTGACGAAGCGTCAGTTTCCGAAGTTTTTCACGTATCGTGCAAGGGACAACTACACTGAAGATCGCATTTATCGTCACCTTGAACCTGCTTTAGCTTTTCAACTAGAGTTGAACCGAATGAGAACATATGATCTGGAAGCATTACCTACGTCAAATCACAAAATGTTGTTATATCTGGGGAAAGCAAAGGTAGGTAAAATGTCAGATACTTACCGTATACGTAATGAAAATTATCTTTTTCTATAAATGCTGCTTGTCTGAGTCTTTAACTTCTTTATTACGGCCCATTTTAAGTAGCGAAAATTTTAATCAGTCATATAACCAAAATATTTGCAGTCTGTAATGTAAGATTCTAATCTATTTATTGCGTATAACTCTTTTGTTCTCACGACTTTGTAAAACATTCTATGCAGGCTACTGTGAAGCACTTTATGTAAGGGATTTGTGAGATGTTGTTATTCATTGTGAAAATATTTTCATATCTTGTACGAGTGTAGAAAGTATTGCTGTTTCTATATGTGTCAATTTAATGTATTTCTGATCTCACTTGAGAACTTCTTCA
The DNA here is from genome assembly GCA_022664845.1 of Lepisma saccharinum. Taxonomy (NCBI): domain Eukaryota; kingdom Metazoa; phylum Arthropoda; class Insecta; order Zygentoma; family Lepismatidae; genus Lepisma; species Lepisma saccharinum. The sequence goes on from JAGDQP010003726.1 coordinate 72,926, forward strand.
AATTTCCTTGGAAGTATTTGGAACGTTTCGTCGTCTTTGCTTGATCGTAGCGTAAATGAACTGCTCTGTACAGATCCTGTGTTACTCCGTGCTTCTACCCAATTATACATTCTGATCACTAATGAGATTTGAAATAACATCTTATTCTTTGTTTGCAAGAGTGTTGGAAAAAAGGACTTGCCCACCCTTTCCTTTCCACTGATCTGGGTTCTTGTACTGATTTCAAAGCTATCATCCTCGAGGAAGTATAATTTAAACACTGTCGACAACACTTCTGGCAGTAAACTCGCTCAAACGGGACTAAATTTAGTTAAAACTATATTTTATCTGAGAGGCAGTTGCATGTTCAATTAAGCTGACTTTTTCAAAACATTTGTCGAATTACTCTTATACATTAATTACTGTTTTAAATACAGTAGTATGCTGTGAAGCTATAACAATAGCCAACGTTTTGAATCTAAGTAGATCGTAATTATAAACAGTCTATTGTTTTCTCTTTTCTCTCTCTCCTCTAACGTTATCTTTGGAGTATGCTAGAAGTAGGATCAGAGTTAACTATGCATAACATTTCAATTAGTAAAAAAAAAAAAAAATACATACAGTCGATTCACTTGCAATAGTGGATCAGAAATATTCTGTAGACTTGTCTACTTACATTAAAATACGCTAAAAATTTTTATTTGTTATTATTCCATATTTGCAATCAGTATTTAAGTTGACGACATCTATTTTATTTTCTGCTTAAATATTCAGCTGTTCTTGCCTCAATTACATGTTGCACTTTTTAGGTAGTTCTTTTTGACCATGGTTGTAGATTTTTAAGGTAAAACTAAATTCCTAAGGTAAACAATATTTAAGGGAGAATATTCCTAGTTCGGCTGAACCAGTACCAGGTAGCAGAAAAGGGACGGGAGAGAATGGGATTAGCCACCTATAATTATTATTTCTAAGCAGTATACGTATACGATCATATTCTATTCTTTCCAATTCACCTTCATGATCTCTGTGTTCCATACATATTTCTCCTGCCTCTTTGTTCTCTTCGGAGTTTATTACACATTTTCATCCCTTTTCTTCACTCTTTCTTTTCTCTAACATTTTTTCTGTAACCCGGTTTTTCTATTTGTGTTTTCCTCACATTATCCCATCGAATCTGTTGTGGCATCAGGAAAAGGATTTTACATTCCTAGTCCTTACTGCTACTTCTGTCTTTTTCTTCCTTATTTTAGTTTTGTTTTCTTAAGCAAATTTGCGTTATATTTATTCGGTTTTAAGCTTCATCAGCATTATTCCCTCGTTTATTACTTTTACTGTCGTTTTTCAAGTGTATGTGTATCTCAGTTCATTCGAAATTGTTATCAGAGAGAGACTTTTTTATTCATGTAACAAATTCCAGATTTTTGCTTGGTTAGTCTATAATCAGTATGAAATTTTTCACTATCATTGTCTTTTACGATACGTATGAGTAGCGTCCAAACGTACGAGTAGATTCTCCTTTTATGATGGTGAATCTATGAATTTACTTCAGCTATTTAATGTTGATTGTAAAAAGTTAATTAATCTCTATTCTCTTTGATTTCATTCTCTTTGCCCAAAAATACAAAGTATATACATTAATTAATATCTTCCTATTGTGAAGAAGTATTAGTAATACTCGTATTTATGGCGGAAGGGGCCTATTATTCTCAAAGACTGAAAACGTTCTCCTAACGGTCGACCATCCTGACAGGTTTTTCCAGGGTTTATCCTCATTCACACCAGGCAAATGCCGGGATGGCATCTTCAACATAGGCCCAAGCCGACACCTTCCCGAACCCTTTCTCCATCCCCTCCCCTATCCCGGCCTGAGCCTTAGATGCCTAAAGGGCATAAATAAAATTCAGTTCAATTCAAACTGAAAACGTTCCTTAGGATAGAGTAATCTTGATGAAGTTTTGTAGGGAGCTCTAGAGCAGTGTTTTTCAACCTTTTAATACTCACGACCGGCAAAGTAGAAGGACAAACTTTCCAGGACTGAGAAGATGCCACTAAATTAGAGGTTTATATGATGTTCAAAAATGCCACCACATCTTCAGTTTCTAGTTATTTTGAAAAAGAAATGTAAACCTTAATCTCAATTTTGAACTGTCGGAATCTACAAAATAAGTATTAAATAATTAAATGTGTTAATGTGCCGAAGACCGGTACTGGACTGGCAGTTGAAAACCACTGCTCTAGAGGGTAACCTCTATTAGGAATTTATATTTCACTTCATATTTTTCTAGACTGGCGAACGTCCGGAGGAAGATAGTTTCCGTCAGCATTGAACTAAGTGGGGACATAATTTAAGTGAAAACTTTAAAATACTGTTTAATATCGTTCAGAATACTTTCCCGTTGTTGATAATATAATAGCACACATACTTTGTTATAAATTGTGATAGATCTTGATTGTAAAGGTTAAAATTTTATATAGGTTTGTAATCATATTTTCAATGTATGATTTAAAATCAAGGGTTAGGCAATTAAGGTCATAAGTTGCACTTTACACACCTTTAGTATTATAGACTGAGCGGAGAGGCGTGCATATGAAACTTGAAGAACCTACTTTGGAACATTGTAAATATATGTACTATAGAACTTTAATAATTATTGTATGTTCTGGAAGATATACAAGGCACAGTACTGCTGCGTATATTTTTTCCAGATATTTCTGAAGTAAAGTAATGTAATGTCCCCTTTTCTAGGTCGCGAAAGGACAGGAAGTTACTGATTACAGATTCTTCATTCGTTCAATAATTCGCCATTCCGACCTCATTACAAAAGAAGCTTCGTTTGAATACCTGAAAAATGAAGGGGAAAGAGTACTACTTGAAGCAATGGATGAACTTGAAGTGGCTTTTTCTCATCCTTACAGTAAAAGAACAGATTGTAACCACATATTTTTGAACTTCGTTCCTACTGTAATAATGGACCCTGCGAAGGTAAGTAGTACTAATAGTATTAGACTAAAACTGATTTACAAAGAAATATATTATCACAATGCACGGAGAACAACTACGGACCTTGAATATTAATTTGACGGTTTTCCATTGAGGATGACTAAAATTAATATTCAAGGTAAGTAGTTTCGATAAAACTAATTTGTTACATTAATTTTTTCCTGTTCCGTAAAGGTTCCTCGAATTTACTAATTGTTAGTGAATTTTCATACAATGTTACATAGTTATCAGATATCAGTCGTTAAGTAACAGACGAAATTATACGTTCATTAAACATACTGTAACAATAGTAAAAGAACGATTAACTCTGCTTTTTCCTCTTGCTGAGCTAGGATACCTAAATCCATTTGTCTACATCTTTCAGTGCATTTGTAAGATTTTGCGTATTTAAAATTTCTTTACGGTTCAAATTTATAGCGTTATTGAAATCGGGGTCACATAACCGGTTCTCAATGGTCTGTTCTCTCTAGATACTTTATATAAACTGAGGTGTCAACAGATTGAAGACTGCAGCATATTTGATGTTATGCAGTAGTGTAGTTATGGAAACACTGGAACGTTGGTCTGATTTCTTTTCGTTTGACACGGAGAGATTGTAGGGTCGAGAAAGATGAAGAACTCCATCTCTTACGTGACTAATGCTCTGGCAGTTAACTAACTCTGTTGCTTACGGAACTTGCAAGTTTATCGCCGCAGTAAAAACAAAATGTTGGCCATTGAATTCTATCCTGGGTAAGATAAAGCCACTTTTCACCATATAATTTACCTCTCGAAGATTCCCTCTAATATGGTCATCTTAATGACGTCTTGGTCTTCCAAATGGCCTCTTATCCTCCGGTTTACTAACCACAATAGAATATAATCTTCATTTTTCCCCATCCGAGCTACTTGGCCTGCCCATATTAGCCGTCGTGATTTCATTATTCTTATACGAGGTAATATCGGGTGAATCATAGTCTGTAGAGTTCTTCATTATACAATCTTCTCCATTCTGCTGTCATTTCGTCCCTTTTTAGCCTGTATATCTTTCTCGAAACCTTATTTTCAGACACTCGCAATTTATGTTTATTTGCGAGGATGTTATTCCAATTTTCACAACCGGCAAAATAACCATTCGGTATATTTTCAATTTTAGCTTTCTAGATATTAATCAGTTGCTATTTTCTGGGTTGAATAGAAACATGAGTTGCCCGATGCTAAGCGACTTTTTTATGTCTTCCTTCCATGACCTCGATTTTGCTTGTTACATGCACCTAAGTATTTAAATTCGTTTACATTCTTTATGATCTCATTTTTAATTGTTATGTTTCTATTTCCTCCATCCTCTGTTTTCTGTACGTTTACCTGCAAACCTATCTCATCGCAAGCTTCTGCTAAGTCGTCGGTGTTACTTTCTAGTGCATCTATATCGTACCCTATTACATCTACATCAGCCGTATATACGAACAGTTGATTCAGACTATTAAGTGTGTTATGATACAAATATCATGACATTGTATAGAAAGAAGTGTGATTATCAGAAAGGAAATAATCCATAATGAAACTATATAAACAAGAAAACAGAAAAAGAATGAATGAATAATATTTCAGAGAGTATTTCTGAGTTAAAATCAATCAAAATTCAACCAGGAATCCAGGAACTGGAATGTCGGAAACGAGCTCAATCATCTCATTAACAGATCGGTACTGCATTAATTAATAATTCAGTAAGATAATTTTGCTTTGCTTTAATTTGTGCATAATTGTTCCTGTATTATTTATTTATTATTTTGTAATAGCTTGATTCTCCTTTCTATCGTTCAAATGAAAGTAGGGATTTAAAAGTAAAATGAATTAAATCCAAAGTAATGTACAGGGCATAAATACAGGTACTATGTACAGGTATTATATAAATAATTCATCGGATTTCAGGATACTACATTTTCTAAAGTATTACATATACAATAATGATTGATACATGAAAAGAAGCGAAAACTAATCTAGTTTTCATGTGACAAGCTAGGTAGAAGGAGTCCACCAGATGTCAGCACGAGTCGAGTGTAGGAAAATTTATTGTGGATATTATTATGTATAACTGACATTACGCATCAACAAATTTAGGAGTACAAAGTTGAGTGGAAAATTGTCTCCAGGTGCACGTGGCCTGATATCTTTTTCGCTGCATGTACTAGAAGGATAACGTTAGCCCGTGCATGGGTGACACAGAACTGGTTTAATGAAAATACTGCTGATTTCGCCCTTGATCTCCGTATTCGCTAGATTTGAAGCACATTGAGTACTTATGGGACAGTGTGCAGACTTCACACAATGCCTTGTAGCTACATCCAACAAACACAGTTGTGTTATTGAAACCATTAAACTTATCTGCTTTATATACCCATGCAAGGACTTCCACCACTCGTAGACTCGGACACTCGTAGACGTGAATGCCACGTCGAGTAAACCGTGTTATTCAAGTGTAGAGGGGAGCTACGCGTTGTTAGGTTGGTTTGTCGTAATATTTTGCATCTCAGTTTAGTGTAACTTCCAACCGGGATCACGGAGGTGAATATTCCAGCATTCGCCTGGTGAAACTGAGGAGAACCTTACCTTGAAATGGCGAACACTTGGTTGGATATTCGTGGGAAGGGGGAGGTATTCGTAGCTGAAGATAGACATATAAATAACGGGGCGTTGACACTAGGCATAAAGGAAATGATAAACATAAGTACGATAAAATACGGGGTTTATTGACTCATGTGAAACGGGCCTAATCATAGCCAACGGACGGAAATAGATCCCACCAGCAGCAATGAAGAATCAAACCCATACGTTATAAATCAATCCTCCACTTACCACTAATCCAGGGACCAGACGGCGTTAAGTCGGCTCTCCCTCAAAGCTCCAACGGTGAATAACCCTTCTGTACTGAGGTAGCTGGTGTGCTATACCTCAGTAGTCGCCCAATCATTAATCACCTATTAATGAATGGCTCTGGTTAGAAGATAGCACAGGGCCTCCTGGCTCTGGTTGTCCCTGAAGAAGAGATTAAGAACGAACTTGCCAGCCAAGGTGTAGTCAATGTTAGGCGCATTAAAACTCAAAAGAGTGGAGAACTCCAACTCACGAGCTCGCTAATTTTGACGTTTGCCATGCCACAGCTTCCTAAGGACGTTAAGGCCGCTTTCTACTGCTTGCCTGTCCGTCCATATATACCGAGTCCGCTCCGCTGTTTTAAATGTCAGCATTATGGACACACCAGCACGTCCTGTAATGTGACCTCTGCTGTATGTGCAATATGCGGTACCAGCAGCCATGGTGCGGATCCTTGCACGTCACTGAAGCCTCAGTATGTTAACTGCAAGGGTGAACACACGGCCTGGTCGCGTGACTGTCCGGTATTTAAGGAAGAAAAAAGAGTTCGGGAGATAATGGTCCTCGAGAAAAAATCTGCTGGTGATGCAAAACGTCGTGTACGAGAGTCTCAACGCACCCTTCCATCCGGTGCCTTCTCCACTGTAGCCGCACGACTACCAGTTAAAACTGCCTCGGTTGGCACCCAGTTGATGTCTCCACTCAAACTGAGAGACCTCAAGGTGACAAATCTCCTAAACATCGCCAATCCTCAAAGTCACCTCAATCTATGCCGAGGCATACTGAGAAAGAAATCGCCCCTAGGGAGTCTTCTAGGACTTCACGAACTGTCCCTAGTGTTCGTGCAGGTGCTATTTCAAAACCGACTCGTATGTCTCCAGTAATGTCGAGCATAAAACGGCTCACTAACGTTCTAACTACTCAATTAACTAATCAACAGGCTCCACCTGCGCTGAACGAGCCGAGTTCATCCCTAACATCAGATATGATTGAGGACGATCTGATGGACTCGGAATTTACTGTAGTCGGAAAGGGAGGGAAATTTAATAAACATAGACTTAAAAGGTAATATTTTTCTTGATCACCATCCCAATGGCTATGCTCCAATGGAATCTTAACGGATTTCATTCCCACTATGAAGAACTGCAAGTCTTGTTATCCGATATTTCCCCTGTTGTAGTTTGCTTTCAGGAAACAAAGTTTAAAACGACTGAATCTGTGATCTTAAAAAACTATACACTCTATCGCACAGATTTCCCAACTGATGGTCGCGCATGTGGCGGTGTTGCAATTGGTGTTGTTGACACGCTGTATTCAACACCTGTCCACATTGCTACGACCCTACAGGCGGTTGCTGTTCGCGTCCACCTTGAGCAGCATGTTACAATCCTGAATTTGTACATGACAAGGGAACAAGACTTTATGCTCCTTGACCTCCAGAATCTTTTGCAGCAGTTACCCCAACCTGTAATTTTAGTTGGAGATTTTAATTCCTATAACGTTATTTGGGGTATTGTTCGTACAGATGTTCGTTGAATCTTTTATTGATGCTTCAAACTTCGTTTTATTAAACACTGGTGCTAACACGCATTTTAGTTTGGCAAGTGGCACATACTCAGCGATAGATCTGTCTCTCTGCAGTGCAGTTCTTGCACCCATGCTGGCATGGCGTGTACATGACGATCTATGTGGTAGTGACCACTTTCCAGTAATTTTAGACTTTTTAAACCTTTATCAAGCACCACGGAAATTACCTTATTGGCATCTGAATTGTGCTGACTAGACTAAATATGAAACTCGTGTCCAACTAGTTGATCAAGGAGATTTTCCCGTGAATGATTCGGTTGAGTACTTGAACCGTGAAATTTTGCGAGCATCCAGATGTTCCATCCCACAGTCTGGCCAAACACCTCGTCGGCGTTCTGTTCCCTGGTGGAACGATGAGCTCGAGGTTGCACGACGACGGCGCAGTCTCGCTCTACTGGCGTTCAACCGATATCCTACAGCGGCAAATTTAAATGCAGTTCAACAGTCACAAGCTTATATTCGACGTCTCATGAAACAAACTCTGCGTACATCCTTTCGTGAATATGTATCTTCCATTAATTCACAAACGTCAACTGGAGACGTGTGGGAACGGGTAAGACGTTTGCAAGGCAACTGTCGCTGCGAGCCATTGACTGCTCTGAAGCACAGCAATGTCTTGCATACTGACCCAGAAGAGATAGCTAATCTTGTTGGAGCAGCCTTCGCAGCAATATCCAGCTCTCAGCACTATAGTGCTACTTTTGTAAACATTAAACGACAGGTAGAGATGATACCTCTACGCTTCCACTCTCATAATTACGAAGCATATAATGTCTCTTTCACTGAGTGGGAACTTGAAACTGCCTTGCAGGATGTTAGAAACACATCCCCTGGACTGGATGATATTCACTATGAAATGCTGCGACACCTTCCCTCCCAAGGAAAGGTCTTCTTGCTAAACTTGCATAATCAGATCTGGAGGACTGATAGCTTCCCTACTAGTTGGCGAGAAGCTATTGTAATCCCGATTCTGAAACCTGACAAAGATAAACTAAACCCCACAAGTTATCGGCCCATTGCTCTCACTAGCTGCGTATGGAAGCTATTTGAGAGAATGATAAACCGATGCCTAACGTGGTACTTGGAGCATAACAACTTGCTTTCTAATGATCAGTGTGGGTTTCGCCAATATCGTTCAACTGTCGACCATCTTGTCAGGTTAGAATCTGTTGTTCAGAACGCATTCCTCCGGAATGAACATGTTCTCGCTGTGTTCTTCGACTTAGAGAAGGCCTATGAAACCACCTGGAGATATGGCATATTACGCCAGCTTAATGTCTGGGGCATTAGGGGCCACATGGCCCATTTTATATCAAATTTTCTTAGCGATCGCTATTTTCGTGTCCGTGTCAGTGATTGTTTCTCAGAGCGTTATTTACAGGAGAGCGTTATGTACCTCAAGGGAGTGTGCTGAGCGTAACACTGTGCGCTATTGCAGTGAATAGTGTTATGGCTTGTAAGATAAAATGAATTTTATGGGCGGTAACAGCACTAAGTTATGGCTTGTATTCGCCCTTTTGTGCAAGGTCTTGTATATGTTGACGACTTGACTATTGTCTGTAAATCTGCGAATATCAACCTCGCAGCCTGGCAGATCCAGTTGACGCTTAACCGTCTTGTTGATCACACCAGACTGGCTTTCGTTTTTCACCAGCGAAGACAGTCTGTGTACACTTCTGCCGTAAACGAAATTGTTTTGTTGACCCAGATATCTTTCTTGGAGACAGACAACTCCAGTTCGTCGAGGAGGTACGATACCTTGGGTTATTATTTGATACAAAGTTAACTTGGCGTAGTCACCTTCGCCAAATTAAAATTTCCTGTACCAGAGCTCTGAATTTATTATGTGTTTTAAGTCATCCCACTTGGGGTACTGATCGTACAACCTTGTTGCGGCTTTATCGTGCACTCATTTTATCTAAGCTTAATTATGGTTGTCACCTTATTGCTCCGCACGATTTTCAGCGTTACATACGCTTGATAGTGTCCATCATGCTGGAATTCGACTCTCCATCGGCACGTATCGCACAAGTCCTGTCACCAGTCTTTGTGTTGATGCCGCTGAACCACTGCTCGAGATCCATAGGATGTACTATGTGCTGAGCTATCTTGCTAAGATATCATCTTTAGCAAGCCACTCGGCATATAACTTAATCGTATACCCAGTCCAACGAGCCCTATATGAACACCGTGGTCACGCTACCCGACCGCTTGGCATCCGAGCATCAGAATTGTTGGAGAATCTGAATGCAGACCGCCCAACTGTCTGTCCTATCCGTTTTAGTCTCCGTCCGCCGTGGACACTTGCCCGCCCACGGATTGATATTTCTTTGTCAAGTTTCAAGAAATCAGAGACATCCATGATTGAATTCCAGCAACGTTTTCGTGCGTCAGTACCCACGTTTTATCTCTGTTTTTACATATGGGTCCAAATCAGATGAATCTGTTGGATGCGCGTTTGTTGTAGATGGGGAAGCCCAGCAATTTTGTCTTAATCCCAAAGCCAGTATTTTTACTGCTGAGCTATATGCTCTTTTAAAGGCTTTGGATTTTAGTGTTGTTCAAAGCCTCGACAGTATGTATTCTAAACATCCGCTCGTGCAAGCTATTCTATGTAAGGCATACGCCATCTGCTCTGCTGGTGGTGAGGTTGTTTTTCCCTGGATACCCAGTCATGTTGGTATTCATGGTAATGAATTGGCAGACCAAGCTGCACGTGAAGCCTCTGTAGGAGCTAACATTGATATTCAGCATGTCCCTTTTCAGGACATGTTGATATATTATAGGTATGTTACACGGAATGAATGGCAGCGGTGATGGGATGACGTTGCTGTTAATAAATTGAAAGAAATTAAGGTAACTGTTGCTCCATGGAA
>JAGDQP010003727.1:0-40055 GCA_022664845.1 Lepisma saccharinum
CGGAGATCCGAATGAGGGACTAGTTTACCTCCGGAATATTTTACCCCAGGAGAATCCATGAACCATCTGTTACTATTTCTTGACATGTTTTAGCGGTGTCGAGATGTCAGCTCTACGACCTCGCAGTAAAGGCAGATATTCAGGATGTCGCCCTCTGTCCATCTCTGAGCCTTGCCGATGTCATTCATCTTCAGCCTCAGATTGGTAATGGTGATGCTGCTTCCCCTCACCATGATATTTTTGTTCGGGGTTATCTTCCCCTAGCCTTTGTAGATCCCTCTATTAACTGCAAGGCAGCAGTACTGGTTTTGGTCCGCCCCGGAATATTTCCGGTACCCACCACATCTGGTCGGCATTCCCCAATCCGCCATCTGGGGAGGCGCCTGGTGGAAGACCAGTAACTCCATGACAATTAATATTTTTTTCTTACATGTTTATCCTTTTTTCAGACAACTCAGTGAGGGTCATAAATGGCCGGAAAGGCTACGTGGCAAAGATTCGATTGAAGACCTTTACCGCAAGAGGACTGAACCGGAGGAAATATTTAGAACGGCTGGGCACCTTTGTTCGAGATTATCATCACCCATGTGAGTGTACATTTCTAAAACAATTGTATATATATATATAACTTTATCCACCCAATTTATTTTCATTACAAGAGAGCAGTTGCAAATTTCTAGTAAGTTTAACTTTTCGCTTTTCGAGAAGCACGCCACTTGCTCTTCTCAAGTATTTTTTTAAAATTCTTATACAGTTGAGTCTCGCTTATCCGACATAAACGTCGGATAAGCGAAATTGGCGGATAATAGGGAGGTGTAAAGAAAAAGCTTGTTAAACGTCAAATCATGTTACAATTTTACACATTACGAACGTAATAATCATGTTTTGCAATAAAACTGGAAGGATTAACTGAAAAATTAACAATCTCATCAGTTATTTCATACTGATTATTATCCTTCATGCACTGAATGACAGACACATAAGTCATAGTGCAGACGGGCACGGCACGCGGTAGAGTCGGGAGCAACAAAAAATAGACTGCGTTCACAACTTTCAGTTCTTATTGCCGACTGATGCTTTCTTTTGTGATGGTATGTTGGATAATACGGAACGTCGGACAAACGAGACTCTACTGTATTTATTCATTTTAGTTTTTGTCTAAATACACTGTACAAAAGTGAAAAGCCGTTGTGGACGAAGCCTTCTGGGCAATGTAGAGAGGATGAGGCGCCGTATGAGCGCGTGATATGCAATAACCATATATTTCTTTCTGTCGAAAAAAAGTCCTGTTTTTTTGTTTTTTTATGCCGTTCACTCACCCCATTTCTTCTTGATTTCTCTGTTAAGCGTTGCCATTTTTTTTTCCGGAACATCTTATCTAGAATGATGTTCTACAACTCCTTCGTTATTAGCAATCCAAAGTCCGTGACCGTAACCACTGGACCACGGAGGCTGATACTATTAGTATACTGATCGAGTTTCGAGTCGAGTCGAGCTTTAGGTCGACTCGTGTCCATCCCTAATGGTGGTGGTGTTGCCCGTGCGTTTTGTTCATGAGATATAGGGAATGTGTGTGAGCAACTGGCCTAAGAACGCCTGGCAACGCTGCAGAGGAAAAAACATTTCGAAAATCGTAAACATGAACATTTTCTTATCTTCTCGCGCTCTGTAGAACACGAACGACTGACTTTGAGAACGCGGCAGCAGAGAATCGGGCAACATGAATTACCGACGAAAACTTGGTGTCCCAAGCATTTTCACCTAACTTGTGAAAGTTTCATTTTGAGAAGTACAATTTTTTTTTTTTGGCAAATTACTTTAAGATCACCCCGTTGGAAAGTAATGGAAAAATGTTCGTTGTTTTACTTCTGCCAGGAAATTACGTGTAAAATCTGCTCCTGTACATCACATAATTATTCAGTGGCCGTACAGGGCGAAAGTCGACCGGCGCTGTAAGTTGATAAATTATAAACAATAAAAAAAACAGTGTAATTTAAGAATATACAATTTACGTTATATTGACAATACTGACGTATTAGTTTCTTGAAATATTTCTTTATACCGATATATATAAAACAAGGCTTACTCACATAATTCAAAAACCACCTATGGTATATCAGTGGGGAGGATAGAATCCAGGAATTCCGCCAGGATTTTCAGTTTGACGGGTGTAAAGTCAAAATTGGGAGACTGAAAGTAGAATGTTGCACCGTTTCAATCGATTTTTGACCGCAAAAATGTTAAAGTTGGGTCGGGGGGTGTTCTAAAGGATTTGGCGGTAACACTCCCACAGGCGGGGGGAGATTCTGCTGGAATTACTGATAGAATCTGTCACCGCCACTATCATCGTTAGAATAATGTACGTCACTTTGAGGAGGTGATTCCTGACATCGAAACAATTCAAAAAATTCCAATGAACATGAATGAAATTCCGCTTCGTTTTGGAGATACAACGTTTTCAACTTTAGAGCCCAAAGTCAACGCCTAACATAGAGAGGAAAATAAATAACTCTCAATAAATCAGAAACGACGCATAGAATGAAAGTTTTGTTTGCACAAATTTGTTTCTAAAAACATGGTGGGTATCAGGTATGAGAACACGATGTCACCGGTTTGTCAGTGCTGCCAACCCGGTATAACATTTATTTTTTTTCAAATGGCACTACATCGTGTTATTGAGCATTTGTCATCCTCTAGTGATGATAAACAATATACGTAAAGGACAGAGGGTGGTGTTGCAAACTATGGATGAGAAACTATCCTATGAAAATACGTAGTTTGTATATAAGCTTGCGAAAATTTTTCTGTCTTATCCATGGTTGGCAACACTGCGGTATATGCTTTACATGTGTTGTTTATCATCACTCAGGGATAGCAAATATCCAATAACACAACGTGGTGCCATTTGAAAAACTTAAACGATATACTGGGCTGGCAACACTAACAATCCGGTGACATCGTGTTTTCATTCCTGATATCCACCATGTTGTTAGAAACAAATTTTTACAAACGAAACTTCAAGTCAATGCGACGTTCCGGATTTTTTTTTGAGAATTATTCATTTTCTTTCCATTGTTAGACGTCGACTTTGGGTTCCAAATTGGAAACGCTGTATCTCCAAAACGACGCGGAATTTCACTCATGTCCATTAAAACTTTTATACTCCTTCCTGTTAGGAATCACCTCCCGAAAGTAATCTTTGTTCTGAATCACTCTGTATAAAGTGATTTTAGGGGAAAGTTTTCTCAACCGAAAATAACTTTGAAATCTAATTTTTGTGAGATATGTAGAGAAAGAGATGTTTCAAATAGTTCGTTAATTGTAATTTTACAAATTTATTACAGGTCAGTATCAGCAAACTCGAAACTAAGTGTTGGAACTTTAGGATGCAAATCTCTAAGGCAAGTGAGAAAATGAAATGGATAATATTATATGAATTTGAATTTGTTATTTATGGCCTCTAGGATAGTGTTATTGTCAAGTTTCAAATCTGCTAAATTATTGTAAACAGTAAAGTAATTTCTTTACATTTGGTTATACAAGGTAACCATAAAAATTCTTGCCGTTTTTGACGTCACATGGGAAGACGTGTTCAGTGATACAGAAATGGGTATCTCGGGATCGGTACAAGCGTTCAGGATGTGAGTGGAAACATGGACCGTGACGAGGACAGGCGCTTTGCGCTCTCACGGCAGTCATAACTCGACTAATGACGATGACAAATGGTGTTGTCGAAACAGCTCGTTCGTTGTTGTCTGCTTTATGAGATATGTCCACAGCTTGTCCACAGCCGAGTACGTCAAGCATTTTGGAACAATGCTATGAATTAACGCACCGCCAAGCATTGGTTCTAGAAATTCAGGTCGGGAGAATTGTCCCTGTGCCATAAACCCCACAGAGGGCGTCCACAGACCCTGAATGACGAGGTCCTGAAGATGGATATGGAGCAGGACAGCAGTCAAACATGTCGTGAGCTTGCCGAACGTTTCCAGGTATCTGATGAAACAGTCAGACTTCACCTGCACTGCATAGAGAAGGCGTACAAGTTGAGCAAGTGGATACCCCACACATTGTCGGAAGCCAACAAGGACTAACGAGTGACAGTTGTTTGTCGTTGCTTTCTCGACACCACAACACATCCATATTCGATCCAGTGCTCACCAGTGAAGAAAAGCAAGCAGGTCCTGTATGAGACTCCTAAGATTGACAAGCATTAGTTGACACCGCGGGACCCTGTGTTTCACACCATTAGGCCCATACACCCATACAAGACCATGCTCTGTATCTGCTGGAATTATCGCCAAGTAGGCACCACTTGTGCATCTTTTGCAAACTTTGCTTGAATAGTGAGCAAGTAAAGCAACACCCTTGAACCTTAAACACTGGTGGGTTCCAGAGTTATAAGTCGTTTGTGCCCCCAAAATATTATTTTAACAAAATAAATGCGTTTTCAGCTATTGCCATCTTGGATTTTGAAGTTTATATATTTTTTTCTTACAAAAATAATTTATACACTTTTATTCCCAGGTGCTAAGCTATCGTGTAAATATAAACATTCTCACTCACATCACCTGTTACGCAGAAGTGAATTCTAGAACCGGAAATAATAGTTATTGAAGAATTTATTTTCTAACTTTTAACATCGACAAATTTTTTGTTGCTTCTTCCGAGCAGTATCACATTAGGCCTGCAAAAATGTAGTCATTAATTATCGCGAGTGTTCGCTCAAGATTTATCTAACTTTGCAGAACTATTTAAACTCTTAGGAATACTTTAAAATAGAACAGATTGTAAATAATATTAACAGTCCGAATATTATTCATTTATGACCTTTATGCATTCGTTAGTCTCTATGATGTATCGCCAGGAAGGAAGGAATTAGTTTGTCAACTTTTATTCTTATTATTTATTTATTAAGAAGAATATAATAGGTTTATGTCCAGTTAAAAGTATTTTGTAAAACTATTTTCGTTTTTGAAATCATTTCTTTTCTATATAGACAACGCTCGTCTTCTGAATCGTCAACACCACGATATTTCTGGCGTGCTGGAATCGACAATAACCTGGAATCAAATGCTAATTTATTTAGCCGGAAACAACGAAAGAAGTAAGTTGCAAATTACATTTCCGGCTAGTGCTTTCGCAGTATTAGTTATTTATGATTTTGTAAAATTGTAAGTTTTACATTGAAGAGTTTTACAATTCTGAGGCTACATTCTGTCTTTGTCCATACCATTTTTACTTTGTTCCTGCAGGGAAAGAGAAACACAAGAAAATAGCCCTGACCTCAATTTCAAAGTACTATTAAAATATTTGTCTTGGTGTTTATATGCTCTGCTGGTTTAAGGCTTGCTTCCAGTTAAGCTAAACATGAGAAAGATTAAGCGATATCCATGGACATATTTGTGGCTACTTTGACACACTGTCGTATTTTTATTTTTTTTTAAAAGAAAATACGAAATTTGGCTTGTAACGCCAATGAATTGCTTAGGCCATGTCTACATTCTACGAAAACCTGATGTGTCAAAAGATCTTAGATCTGCTATTGCCGTATTTTCATTTAAAGGTACTATTTTTTTCTAAAATTTCAAAGAGCTCTCCTGAAAATTACAGTAATTGAAATACGTCACTTTGATGATGACGAAATGCTCAATCAACGATATAATTTGCTTAACCAGTTTCAGAACAATATGAAGCAGAGTTTCGTACTATAGTTCCTGTAGTTCTTTAGAAGAAAATATCATTTCTTTTATTGAAAATACATTTAGAGGCTAATATATTTTTTTCTGTCACCTAGCGGCAATTGTTTAAGCTTGGATTAGCTATTTTAAATAATTCAATTATTCGAAATTATCTTTTACATTAAAGTTAAGGAGACAATTCTGACTTCCTTTGCGAACGTTTTGACCTTCAGAGATCTACATACAGTATACAGATCTACATACAGTATATAGATCTACATACAGTATACATAACACTTTCAATTCAATTCAATTCAATTTATTAATCTCAATATTATATTACAATTGAATTACATTATTATATTATATCAATTATTTTACATTTTTTTGTCTATTTCTGAAGAAGATGCATTTAGTTTTATCGGTATTGAGCGTAAGTTTATTAGATTTAAACCAATTAGAGAGATTTTCTAAATCTTTGTTGATAGCAATTTGTACAATTTTTAATGTAGAACCTTTATTAATAATCACGGTGTCATCTGCAAAGAATAAAGACTTACTGTCTTTTAGGTATGATGGTAGGTCCTTTATATACAGAAGAAATAATAACGGTCCCAAAATAGAACCTTGCGGAATTCCGCAATTCACCGATGATAGGCATGATTCTGTGTTATTAACATACGTATATTGCTTGCGGTTTTGAAGGTAGCTCTTTAGCATTTTGTGTGTTATGTCTCGGAGGCCATAACAGTGCAGTTTCTGTAGAAGTATGTTGTGGTTTACCGTATCAAATGCCTTCTTCAAGTCAATGAAGACTCCAATCATATAGTTACTTTCGTCAAGCGTTTCAGCAATGTAATTTGCTAGACTATTTACAGCTAGTTATGTGGACATATTTTTTTTTGAAATCAATATTGTTAATGAATAATAATATTGTTTTCCAAGAAATGATATTAGGCTAGTAAGAAAATACACGTCAATTTATCTGAAATATATTATCTAGACTGTAAAAATTGAAAACACGCGATGGATGAATGTTACTCCACTTTATGGAAAAACAAATGTTTAAAATTAGGTGTTTTCGCCTCTCATAAATGTAATGAGTGGTGTACTTAATGCCATTAAAAAGTTGAGCATTTTCTATTTAATGGCTTAATGTTAAATAAAAATGCGATTGAAACTACAGTATAACCAAAGTGATTTTCCGTGTAACGTTCAACTAATTTTACGCTTCAAATTCGGTTCTTTTCGTACCGAAGTGTAAAATTAAACTGCAATTTTGAGCTTACATACTTTTTTGGATGAACGTTTACATCGTGGTTGGTTAAACTTTAAGCTAATCAAAGGAGTAACGTCACGTTTGTTTCACTCAGCATGACGCCATGTTTGTTTTTGTTAGGAACGAAGGACGACTACGTATAATTGCAAGGGAGAAACAATAGAAGGAATAGATGGTTTTGTTTTTTAGTGCATTCAGGATCTTCAAAGAGAACCAAGGAACGTGTCAAACGTGAGAACAGCATTATGACTACAGTAATAGGAATTTACTGCAATATAAACAAATCCATTAAGTGGTTAGATCCAGGGAACTCCGTCCTTTCTCTCCTTCCCAAAATACCGACGTAAGTTAGGTTACGTTAGGTGATTAATTACACATTCAAAACTCTTCAGATCAACGTGGTTAGTCAGTGTGTGTTTAAAGTGTAACCCGTTACGTAGAATATTTGCGCCGTGCACTGTTGTACGTCATTTCGTAGTAGTGTAAGATACTTGAGCAGTAAGTACTTGAGCATGACCCGTGTTTAGATCCGAAAAAATATATGCAGCTGAGTTTCGACTCTTTTTTGGTTGAAGCTACTTTCTACCAGCTTTGATTGAACGTTTACGCCTAGGAAGAACCACTATTAGGATGAAAGTCAAGCCCACAGAAAGATAAACGTTTATCTCATACCGATGAACGTTCAACCATAAGAGATAAACGTTTATCTTCCTGTGGGGTTAACATTCATCTTAATTGTAGTTTAAACGTTTAACCAAACTGTGGATGAACGTCGTGTCTCCAACTTTAACAGTGTATATTAGAAAGGTAAGACAATTTATGATGTCCTTTTTTGTCAAAGCAAATGGGTAGGTAAGGTCTCAACATTATTAACGTATCGTCACCGTAATATGTCGTCCAATAAGGATTTAACCCATGTCGGCTCGGCTTAGCAATGGACAACCAAAGTTGTATCGAAAGATTGTGTTTGGTCAATTATCAGTGACGACGATAGCCTCCAAGACATGGGGGGGGGGGCTCCAACAATGTGCTGAATCATATCGGGGGGCTGACTAACACTGATGACAGATTTTTACTTATTTGTCTTTATGCTTGTTGTATACTAAAACCACATTTTCTTCGTTAAGTGCACCATTCTGTTCCTAGTTTTGAAAAATATTTAACCACCTACACATCAGTGAACAGAATTTCAGTGTAATAAAGTGTAAAGTGTAATAATAAATGTAATGGAAGCAAGGTAGTATTTGTACTTTATATTTACGTTCATCATGCCATGCAATATAATTTATATGTTTATATTTACTTAAATCTTTTTCCACGAAAGTATGAAGGTACATACAGTTGAACAAAATACGTCAAGATTTCTCACAGCACTGGAAGAAGAAAAGTAATCACAGGAAGAAATCATCAGCATTATTTTGTGAATTGTGAGCCTTCACATTTATCCTCTCGCTACCAGTTCGGTTACGTAGATAATTTTTGATTTGACGTAAACTTGAAAATGTTCTTTTACATCCAGCTGTCGATGGAGGAATACACATTGCGATGACACAAAGTTTATAAAGTTCGTGAAAAGCAATTTGTTACGTTACAATCAGTGAAGCTAGCTCCTGAAGTGTTATTATCTTGATGTGGTTTTCTGAGTCATAGCGTGCAATAACTTTTGGCAACAGTTTCACTTATGATTCTAAGCTGTCCAAATCACAGACATCCCAAGAGCTTGCAATTTCTTGTAGTTCAAGAAATCTTTACACCGTGGACTTAAACAGCTTATACCAATTAATACGTCACTGTTCTTGGTAAACTTTTTCTTTAATTCAGACGTTAGGCGATCAAGTACTCGAAAATACATCTTAACTTTAATATTCTGTTCACATTTTGCCTCGCTGCTTTCACATGCTGGAATCTCCGTTGCATAGTGCTGAAAATGCTTCAGAAGTTTTCGGATCTACTCACTGTTAACGGTTCTGGAAATGTTTTCTGCTATAAACGTTTTTACTTCTTCAATATGACGTTCAAAAGCAACAGCATTTGATCGAAGATCATATACATATGCCAAGAGAGTCAACAATTGTACATGCAACAGCAAGCTCACAGTCGTTTTTCAGCAGATAATCAGAAAGTACTTTTAAGTCATGCACTTAAACAAAGAACGCAAAAGAGATGGATACAAAATACAAAGTTAAAAATCTATTCGATCAAAAATCCCCCTTGCGTCGCTTGCTTTTTTCTGAGTACTGTTCACTTCTTATAATCTCATGTAATGTAAGCAGTATAACAAGAAATGTTTCTTTCACGGCTAAACAGAATGCTATTTGGCAAATCTTCCTCGTATCACAAATAGATTTAAGTTCAATTTTGTTCAAATTGTTCTCCTCCTAAAGTTTCACAAACAACGGATGAACTGTCGAGCGTGACTTGAATATGTACAATTGCTGGAGTAATGAGCAAAACATGAACTTCTTCAACACTACGACAAACATCTACCATGACTAAATTAAGTCTGTGGTTGTAGCAGTGCACGTAAATTGCTTCAGGAACTTCCTTTCTGAAGAGAGCTTGTACGCCAGACAGATACCCGCTCATAACTGAAGCCTCATCATATGACTGTGCTATACAGTTTCTAATATCTATTCCACATTCTGGCAGCACTTTCTTTATATTCATGAAAAATGAATCTGCTGTTAGTGACGGGCATGGGTAATATCCAAGGAAACGTTGTTCCACTATAGAAATAGCGAATGACAACTGAAAGCTGCTCTTGTTTACTGATATCTTTGGTTTCATCAGCAAGAACGGCAAAATAGCACAAAGCTTTCACTTCTTCATCTATTTTCTGAAGCACCATTTTATTCATTACGGTGAGCAATTCGTCCTGGATTGAGTGATGAATGTATTTTGCATTCTTCGGCAATGTTATATTTTTTTCTTGAATTCGCTTCTCATGTTTAGCAGTGAACTCAAGCAGTTCTAAAAAAATATCCCTCTGTTCTTGTTAGCTTCATCACAACGTCTCAAAGAAATGTTTTGTCTTGGAAGCAACAGCAAAATTTCAGCTACTGTGGCGACATAATATCGGTTCTCCTCTATCAGTTTTTGCTGAGCGTCATTAATCTTCGTTAAAACTGATGTCTGTGGATCAGTTTTTTTTCAAAGACAAATAATTCATCCACACTGTCATGCTATTTCGGTGACTATTACTCTCATCATGTTGTTTTATGCTGACATATCGTTCGGTGGTTTTCTTCCAATTACAAAATCCTTTTCCATAAAATACCACTGATTTTTTAAGACTAACAGAAAAAAAGCGACATGCAAAATAGTACACTGCATTCTCCATCCAGCCAACTGTATGTATTAGTTGGAATTCCAGCAGACTTTGTAATTGCGTCGTTACCACCAGACTACGCATGGAAAAAAAATCGAAATTCTTCTCTTAAAGCGCCTTTTCATTACCATTCATTAATTAAAACGAACGAGTTGAAACTAAGGGAACATAGCAATTAAAACTCTCCGTTTAACTGATTTGACGGAAGGGGCATTTATAAATTACTTGTTTATTGAAGCTTTAAGCCTGAATATCAGATGTTAGAATCTGGGGGGTGGGGTGAGACAAATGTTCGGGGGCTTCAGCCCCTTCTATCCCCCCTGGTAATTATTTTAATTTAGGTGTGTGCCTTAGAATAGGCTGACCAGTCATCCCGTTTTTAACGGGACTGTCCTTTATTCTCATTACATATCCAGTTGTCCCGACAAATTGCTAAAGGGACACCAAATGTCCCGTGATTTCCTACTACAAATAGACCCTAAATGGACGATTTTGTTCACTTTTCTCAATACTGTAAGTGTTTATTTTGGCTCAAATAACTTCCAACAATTGCCTGACAGTAGATACTAGATAAGAAGAATGAACT
This sequence comes from Lepisma saccharinum, assembly GCA_022664845.1. Classification (NCBI taxonomy): domain Eukaryota; kingdom Metazoa; phylum Arthropoda; class Insecta; order Zygentoma; family Lepismatidae; genus Lepisma; species Lepisma saccharinum. The sequence continues at coordinate 10,875 of JAGDQP010003727.1, forward strand.
CATGGCATTATGCTTTATGCTGCCTTTCACAACTTATTGCCTACTATCTGGGAGCAGGTAGAAATATTAACAAAGGTGATGTGATGTATTCCATGAACTTAGAAATGTAGACATTGGGTTTAAGAAAATTGAAGTGGTTGTGAGCTTTGCATTCGCTGTGTCAAACACAAATGCTCCTGTTGAAAGAACCTTTTCAATTGTAAATTCTCTACGGACAGATTAGAGGAACAGTTTTGTAGCAGAAACGAGACAAGCAATTGTTGTCAAGTCTCATTTTCAGGATCTTAGTTGTAAACAATTTCAGAGTCTGCAATTAAATAGTCCTAAACTCTTGGAAGATATTCATTCATGAGAAAAATACATGGTAAAAAGCAATGTTTCATGCTCTGAACCCAACGTATCCGATTATGTAAATTGTTAAAATATTCGTGTATGCCCAGTGTACGTTTGTATGAAATCGTTAGTTATTACTTGATGAAACGTCTTTCTAACAATTCTTGGTAGTTGAAACGTTGTTTTAAAGTTCGTAATTAAGTGTCCTGCTTTGTCCCTATTTTTATATCCAAATTTATAAAATGTCTTGTTTTCTTGTTCCAAAAATATGCTCACCCTACCTTAGAAGAGATTCTCCACAATAGAATTTAATTGTAAAGGGATTGACAATGAACTGTTGACGAGGATATAAATCTCCTGACAGCTGAAGCCATCAAACGATCGTTGGGTGTAAGTTCTAATGTCCATTGCTAAACTGATACGGCTTATTCTGTCGAGATATTTCATTTCAAAAACCATAAGAAAATAACGTGCTTTGTCAATTTTTGGCTAAATTAATATAATAGGGCCATCTACTTGCTCTTTGAGATAAGTATAATATTGTTTTTTCTTCTGTGCCTGTTATTTATCTGGTATTTCGTATGATACATACATTGTGTATGGAATGATAACAGTACATACTGCGTTTCATAAAGATGCATAAATCGTTTCGTACTAAAGACCACAGAAAAAAAAACGTAATGTGTCCATTTTCTTCATTTTCCAGGAGAGCGTTTTAAAAGTTCAGAATTAGCATTGCATATACCTATTCATCAAATAAAGATTTACTTGTAGGAGACGGACTATGCATGTTACCTTCATGTGTGATACAGTAGACGCTCTTTTATCCGGCTATCCAGAAACCGGCATGCTCTATATCCGACATCGGTCGAGCCACTCGCGTTCGGCTTTTTCCGGTTATGCTCGGGCGCTCACTGACCTTGCCCGCAACGTCGCGTCCCTGCGCTGGGCTGTAACCGCCATTTTCTTTGTCATCTGCTGTTCGTCTGTGTGGCACGCAGTTATACAGTGATGTTTACTACCGTTGTAACCGTGTTTCCATTCGCTTAGGCCCGTTTTCATAGACATTTTTTGAGCAAATGCTTGAGTAAATTGGCTCGACTTAAGTTAAAATTCGTTTCATAGTGGTTAAATTCAAGCTCAACCTTCGAGGAATAACTTGGCCAAGACAAGTAGCGTTTTTTCCGACTTCCTTGGTTAATGATTTCAGTTTCATAGACATATCTCAAGACACTGCTTGTGAGTGCTTGTTTCATAGAAGATTTCAAGACTTGGCTGAGTAAAGGAAAGCAGTATTTTTTTACTACTTGGCCAAGGAAGGCCGATGGCAGTCTTGAGTTATCAAATATAACAGAGAAATGGATGATTGGGCATTAACCGATATTGTTGAATGGAATTGTATGAGGAAAATTATAATTATCGCCTACCAAAGCGTTACGTTAGGAATTTTCTGGACCTGTTTGATTAGTGGAATGAAAGAGAATTCAGAAGGAGATACCGGTTCACAAAAGAAGTTGTCACGCACGTTATATTACCAAACGTCTTAAATTAGCTCCCGTGATACCCGTGAATTGTGTTTCGAAATACGTAGAATCCAGAACACGCAATGAGGACATTAGTATTCCTCCGCATGGTACCATTCGTATGAGTTGATCAAACCAAGTATATATTTTTTTAAATTATGAAAATGTGACATATGGCTGATCTAAAGTGATATGTATCCTAATTCTAGACTAAAATTTACGAGATGCACTTACGGGTGTAGGAAAGCATTATAGGGCTAGCTATGTACAAGGGAGCATATTGATTTTCCATACCATAGCAACAATTGGCTACCATAAACTGCACCATATCCCATAGCGTAGATTGACTAGCTTGTAGATATCTTGTTGGGATCTCAACCACCATCAGCTCAGGTCGAAAATGCTTCTTAATATAAAAAGGTGGATAAACTTCACTTCATAGCTCGCAGTTTCTGCTACCAATTCAGTCATAGGTACGCTCTATTCCTTTCATTCCCTTGCAAATAATTATCACATGCACCTTTACATATCGTCAACCAGCGCTCAAAGTGTTATGAAAAGCTATTTCACTATCGTTTGGTAAAATACACAATAGAGTTGAGTAACGCACAGCATTAATAATCATGGTGGTGCGGAGGAATAATTATGGCGACACTTCGTGTTATAAACAGCACATATCAGTATTTACCACAAAAATACGGATCTCGAACTACTGGAGAAGGTTAAAGTCAGGTTGGATATCTTTATTAAACGCGATGAACATGGCGCTTAAAACGCACTGCATTTGTTTACCTCAAAGAGCAAGAAGCTAAATAGTCTCTAGGACCTTTCGTTCTTTCACTCTTAGGGCTGCCTTACATGCAAACTTGCTTGCGATTTGGGTGAGTAACCAATTGAAACACGTGATTTATTGTAAGGTGTGACACCTGTTTCAATTGGCTATTCACCCAAATTTCACGCAAACTTGTATGTAAGGCAGACATTAGGCGTCTATTTAGTATGCATCGGGCGTTCCATTTGGAACCATAAACTGAGTAGCCATAGGTGATGTCTGTTAAAAGTGATGCGCATTGCGTATAACAAGACACATCTAACCTGCCTTTTCTAACCAGTCTCCGTTCACCATCGCTCACTCGACATACTGTCCGTGATTTTTGTAGCAAAATATCGATGGCGATATGGAAATAAACATATCACTATGACGTAGCATTACCATGACTCCGATTTTTAAATGAACCTGTGATTCATTTCGTTCGGAATTTTGTTCGCGCATATGTCTCAATGGTTATATGGAACATTACTATAATTCCGATGCATGAACCTGTGGCTTACTTCGTTCGGAGAAATCACGCTCAACGTAAGCTAAAGTAATGCTATACTTTGCATTACAACACTTACAAACGTCCAAAATGTTAAATTTCTCCCGTTAATTTTACATTTCTTGCGGGCAATAAAGTAGATGTTAGCTAGGTGTAAATTTGGAAATTTCACAGATGAAGCTGACATTGATCAAATAGTATTAGGCGTTTAAAGCAATTCTTTGAGGAAACGATAATTTAGTACTAATGATCTTACATTGGTGAAAACAATTAGTATATCTTTACAACAGGATTAAATTACGATCTGAAAATAACTACCTACTGGGCATTCAATTCTTAAATCAGAATTATATTCCGTGGTTATTTCTTCCCACACCTCTTTCCTTTTCTTAGCTGACATCGCATCGCCCTTACTAGATTCAATATATTTTGAATGTCTTTTAACTAAAGAAATTACCAACTGTTTCTCATATGTTCTGTACGGTTTCCGCGATATAGCTGCCAGAAAATGATGTTTTGTGTAAATGTACATTGGCAAGAAAACGAGGCTTGCTAACACGCTGCTCAAACTTCGCTTGTTTTCATTGCCAACCTATTTCCTTGATGACCGACTATTGTTTATAGCTTTTGAAGGTTTTCCGACAAAATTATTTAAAATCCAATTATTCCTACAATTTATTTCAGATGAGAAACATTTTGGCTTAATTATATATAGTTCTGGTAAACAAATAAATAAATTAAATTTATAATCGCGTGTGAATGTGGTGCAGTTGGCAGCGCTGGTAAGAATCATTAACTTTCTGTGACTTCAAGCAATATCCTTCACCAAGAAGCACTGACGTTGCTTCGCGAAGATAATGCTTGACAAAGTAAATTCGAAGTAACCACTATGAAACAGTGTCACACTTGAGACGATTACCACAGACTTGGCGAAGTAGTTCACAAGCTCCAGCTTGAGAACCTAACTATGAAAACGGGCCTTAGTGTTTGTCGTGATTGTCAGTGTTCAATAAAACTATTAGACGTTCGATTATCCGGCAAAATCGGGTATCTGGCATGGCCGCGATGCCGACTGTGCCGGATAAAAGAGTAAACGTTTAAAGGGACCTCAATTTTCACCTAAAATATTATGGTATGAAAAGTAAGGGACAACGCTTCCTCCCCCCGTATCGCTACCTATGTTAAAAGATGTTTATTACTAAAATTTGTTGATCAATTTAATTATTTATTTGAATAATTTCGAACTTCTTTCACTTTTAAGGAACTTTTCCCTCTTTCCACAGGATCTTACCATTAGATGAAGCAGCTAAACGTAAATTGTCTGAAGCCATTATCCGTGATTCTCTCTATCCATCAAGTGGCAGTGATGACAGGCAAGAGACATGCGCTGTTTATACTGATAGGTAAGTCAAATATAATATATACTTTGTATACGGAACGTTTTGATTATAGGTATCACACGCTGGTACCTCACAGCATAGACTCTCATTGTCCCAAAAGTGCAATTAGAATTAACATTTCTTAAGGGTATTCGTTATCAACGTACGAAACAAACTTTAATTTATGAACATTATTTTCTGTTTACTTCCTCTCAAATTTGAAAAATCGACATCAAATGTAAAGACAAGAAAATGTACTTGGATTCCGCCGTCAAATGCTATTACCAGTACGTAATGTTCAATTATAGTGTCTGTAACCAAAGTGCTACATCAAATCCCGTACTTAATAAAAGGGTTATATACCGGTACATAATTCTGCAGCTTATCACACAATTCTGGAATTAAATAACACACGGAAAACAGAACATTCGAAACATAAACATAGTAGTCAAAGTGCCCACCCGTTGGTACGGGGTGAGTAAAGTACGTTGGTAACACTAATAGTCGCACTGCTACTACAAATACAACTATTTCAAATACTAATACTGCAACAACAACAACAACTACTACTACTACTAATAATAATAATACAACTACTTCTAATGTTACAACTAATACTAGAACAATGACTACTATTACTACTATATATTACTATCACAACATCACATTTAATCTGCTTTAAAATATTAAATGTAATTATTATTGGTTTACAACAATCGAAATTTGAAGTTTAAACTATTTATTTATTTAGACTTGAAAATGGAAATAATCTATTTATTTATTTATTATAATCAATAAAAATTACTGGTTTTATTAATTAGATCGAGGTACGGTCACTTCCAGTGCCTGCACCTGGATCCAAGGAAGACGTAAGGTTAACGCACCAGTAATGAACACTTTAAGGACAATTTTCACCGTTATAATTTTTAACTCAAATACAGTTCAAATGAGAATGTCACACGTTCTCCACTCTTTCTTGTAGTGATTTCGGCCCATTACTTTCATTAACATACGCTATTTGAGAGTTAATCACGGCTTTACGGCTTTTGTCTAACATTGTTTTTGTACCAGTGATGGACACAGAGAATCCTGAATGTTTCAGTAATGGACATACTGCTTAACTCAAATTAATTTACATAATCAATGCTGATGTTTCTAATATGAGTACTAAACAAGATTTTATGTTTAATACTGTTCTTTTGTTATCTGATTGTTTCACGGAATTCTAGGAAGTGATCATTCCGAAGGTTTTGGGTTTGAAAACAGCTGTCGACCAACCTTACTGAAGTTTTAATAAGTTTTCCTCAGTGTTACCAGGCAAATTCCTTGATTGCACCTTCAACTTAGACCTGTCCGACTCCTTTCCGCTTCCTTTCCTCTACCTTATCCCAGGCTGAACCATAGATTCCTTGTGGCCTTAAAAATGCAAATTCTAAGTTGTAATGATTAGTGTCCCATACTAAAACAAATAATTTCATTAATGAATATCCATTGGAAATTATGGGACCATAAAGTCTCCTGACAAACTTATGATCATGAAAAGTAAATAACCATTCCCAAGTTTAAATTAAACAACTAACAGAATTATGATTTCGCCCTCGGAGTGGAGGAGAGTTTAGTGCCCTCGCTTTCTGCGCAGGTGTTCAGTCTCCACTGAGGGTTATTGAACGGAATGGTTCGAAGTCCACGTTACCAAAAATTGTACCGGTAAGTCTCGTCCTTACAAGCTCACCAGCTCGCTTAGAACGTTAATAACAGTTCATTAAATCAAGAATTTTTTATTTCAACCCACCAATGAATTATGAGTGTCCAAAACTGGACAAAAACTGACTTTGCCGTACCGGTAATGAACACCCACTGCTTTGCATATCAGATCTAAGTTATAGTTGGTTTGGCCAATTATGTGCTTGGAACAAAGTCATTTCGCAATACATAATAGTGCAGAACAACAAAATTATTCGTTATTGTCATTTCATAATATTAAACAAAGGCTCTTACCTCAATCATTTGCTTAACAGAATGCATGGAAGAGAAGATGTGACCATGGAACTAACTTTAACATCATGCCAGAAATATCAGATGAAACCAATGACGAGCGAATAATATTCATTCGAATCATAACATACTATATTAAATTTTCGCACGCAGATGAAATGATTCCCGCCCTTAAGAAAATCTCATTTTACAAATATTCTCTTCAAGTGTCCATTACTGGTACACTGTCCATTCCTGGTGCGTTTACTTTATGCAAAACTTGGTTTAACTCAATGCACACATGTAGATTTGCATCGTGTTCAAAAAAACACAAACACACAGACCTTAGGTTTTAAACGCTCAAGAAATCGCATGGAATAGATAGATATTTGTTAGCATTGTGTAAAAATGTGCTTTCTAAGTCACGGAGTACTCCCGAAATTTGGATATTTTGCTTCCATCCACGAATTCTAAACTCTACTCAAGAAACTATACCAGTTTTATTAATTCATTCACTAAAATAATTGCCTAAACGGAAAAAAATATAATTCGTCTTCAAATATTTGTCATCTGACCCTAGTAGCACGAAGAATGCTAGAATATTCCATAGATGGCAGCAAATTTGCGAACATGGTTTGCTATCTATGATCGAACTACATGATCGCAAGGACATTCATTGTCTATGACAAATCTGGACATGTTTTCCTCACATGCCAGTGAGAATTCAACTGAATGATTAAGAAATACATTCCTTCATAGCTGTATATGTGAAGTGTTTATTATAATTTTGATGCTAGTTTTTGCAAATGTACAAGTATGTGAAAATCGGAAATAAATAAATGTAATTAGCCGATGATTGTTATTTCTATAGAAGTGCAATTTATCTTGTTTTTTTTAGCAGCATATATTAGTGCAAGGTTTTTATGTCTAATTGGAACTAATTATTTATAATATTTAGCTACTCAAGAAATGTACCTTTGTACTCAACAAATTTTACCTTGTACTCACAACTTTTCAAAACACTTCTACTCAAGACATTTAAATGCGTTGATTCAGAACGTTCTGCTGTCCTTACTCATATATATATAGTTGAATTTTGAATTTGAATTTAATTTTAAGACCTTTAGGCAACTTTGGCTCATACCGTCATACATTATAAAACCCTTGTATTTCAACTTACCTGATGAAGCTTCTTTGGCCGAAGCAAAATATTGTGAGTATGACTTTTATCAACGTGTCCAGAAATATATAAACTTTTAATTTCTGTAAATTATTTGAAAATTCTGGCGTAACATTATAGATAATCTTCTCACTCGAAAAGTCTGTATAGAGAAACTACATCACTTATTACTGTTCTCAATTCAAGGGTTTAAAATTTGTAATTTTCTGCTAACTTCGTGTGGGAATCAAAATTTGGATGTAACTCCATTTTGTTGTATGTAAAGAACCTTGAAAATTTACTTTGTTTATGTTCTATTTTGTGGTTATGCAATTTTACATTTAGGTTCAATGTAAATGAAATATATTACAACCCAATCAAGATCTTACGTAATTTTAAAGTGTTATATTGTACTAGGTAACTCATAAGTATTCCTTACTAGGTAACTCATAAGTCCTAATTTTTTGCAAGCAGCAGCTTTGGAAAATACGATAATCAATTCGCGGATAGCCGAGAGCTCAATGTCTTTGGAGAATGAGTAACGACACTTTTTATGATTTAAAATCGTTAAATATGAAATTAACAATTACATTTTATCCTCTTAAAGGGCTATCCATTTGGAGTTCACGAATATACCGTGAAAATTATCAATTACATAGGGGTTGATTTTACAACTAGCACATCGTTTTGAATTATTATGATTTCTGTTTATTGAACTATTTCTTTCAGCACCATCGGTTCTGGGTATGATCCCAAGAGGTTATCTATATCTTCAAACAACAGATTCTGTTATGGATGTAACATGGAAACAGGATGCCAAACGTTAGCTGAAAGTACAGGTTGTGGAGGATGTGAGAAGGAAAGAAGTATGCAAAGGTATCCACCAGATTATTTGATACCGAGTACTTGTAAGTTAGAATGAATCGGTATAATAATGAGTTCTAGCTAGAAAGGGACCTAGTATTTGCTGAAAAGATTCAGTGTATTTGAAAGGTCTCATCTTACAAAGTTATAAAAATACACAAATCAGATGCCATTGTAAAGGACCACAGGTCTTGAAACCTTTGCAGACGGCGCCTGTATGATTTTTCGCAGAAGTATTTTTTTTATAATATTTATTGTATTTGGGTTATTTTAGTAAGTACTGACTTCTTATCATCACGATAAACAAGAGTAAAACTTTTACAATCAACAAATATCTATGCCCCAAGCGGAATTCAAACACGCAACCTCTTGAACGGATGCCCAGAGTCTTACTCCACACGCATATTGAGCTCGACTTTTAGTCGACGTTTTGTAAAAAAAATGTATCTCTGGTTGTAATTATCGCAAATCGCTCATTTCTTTTTTAATATATGATCTTCTAATTCACTCTTTAACTGGGAAAAATGGAATGGCTCTCTCCTTTCACTATTTCCAGTAATTAACGACTGACATTCAGAACTTGTACTTTAAGTTTCAGGGTTGTTGGGTGTAATGAAGTTGTCAAATTTTTGTGAACATTTTTTTGTTGAAAATGTCGTAGTGAGATAGACAGAGATAAAACGCAAACACAAATAGGGTTGTCAGAATCCTTTGTAATATTGAAAAAAAACTACATTTTCGGAACACACCACTAATACTCCTGTACAAAGCTAGTAAGCTTTCAGATTGGAAGTTTCTTTGTCATGTTCGATGACCATCTATTATCCGTCCAGACTTAAGAGTATACTGTTGCTCTTATGGCAACAGCGATGCCTGTTTGACCGTTAAATAATAATAATAATAATAAAAAAACGAAACTGAGCTCGCTTCATCCGTCTCACACTTCGGGTTGCCATGGCCGACCGGCAACACTGCAGTCGCTGTTAATTTTCCTCGCTCCTCCCCCGTCAAGTAAACTATCGTTATATTAGATAATTAAATATGTATAAATGCAGAAAGGAATTAGGGAATTAATTTTCATACCAATGTTAAATATAAAACCTTTACGTGGATCATTAAAGAGAAATAACATTAAAGGAATTTCGTGTGCGTCAGGGGGAAGTATGATAAGTAAAACTGCAGCTGTTGCCCATAAGCTGTAACAGTATAGACCAAACCCTGGATCGGTAATAGCTATGCAGAAGACATAAGAATCGTGAAATGTTCCAACTAGTTACATAAATGGGTTTTGTACGGAAATAAACACGATTTGTAAAAAATTTATCCAATTCTGGCAACATTTTCTCCAAACCCTATCCGACAGATGGTTGATTTTCCGTTTGTTGATATCTATAAAACTTTCCAATATACAGGACTATATTTCATGTCTGTATGTATTTTACTTTAATAGTTACATATTGTGAAAATGCTTGTTGTGTAACTTTTGAGACACTCGGTATATGGCAGTATCAAGTGTGATATTCTAATAAGAAAGAAAGCTTCTCGAGTCGTTTCATGTTACCATTACTCACCCATAGAAGTTTTGTTTTGTTTTTGGAATTGACCCATGAATTATAAAAAGCTATCTATTGAAACACTTTTCAGATTTTTTTCTCTTCTTTTCAGTATGAAACAATCACGTTCTGATTCGGATAACTTATTTATGCCTTCGGACAGTGGGACATGTGATGGTGATCAGGGACGAGAATGTCAGTTTGTACTTCGTAACGCCATCTGCCCAAACTGTACGGAAAAGAGGTACAAATTAGTAACACATATCCAGAGATTGTATTATGTTTTGTTTAAATGACTAAGATTATTACGATGGTAAGAACTGTGAGTGACACTAGTTTCCGTTCAGACTACTTACTATCTTAACGTGGATCGTGCTTGTGCTGCCATCTTGTGAATATCATGGAATTAAGTAAAAGGTTTAAATTATGAAATAATCTTTACAAATGAATTAATTGTAACGTAATATTTTCTAGATTAGTTGTGCCATTATTCTTCTATACTATTAAAACGATACTCATTACTATGATGTTATATAATTCGAAAAAGAAAGAGATTAACTCACGAAGTGAGCCGCGTTTAACGGCCATCTTGGGTTTTGATTAATAACATAATGTAATGTAAATTTAAAACCAATTTTAATGAATCATATACAGTGGGATAGTAGATACAATCTTATTGTTGTCACACAGCTAGAGACCAGTCAGAATCAGCTTTGACGATAATAACGTAGCACACAAATACATATACCTTGAGTTTGAGAGAGAAGCCAGCTGTTGCACAAATCACTTACCGGGTAGCATGATTAGGTTCACAAAAACGGAAGTTACTTTCAGGATAAGATGTAATTCAATATAAATTGTATGAGGTATACACTTAGTAACTTCTTCTTCAATTCCTTCTGTGGCTTTGTTTCGAAGTTTACCTATACGAGAGTTCAATGGAATTGATACATTGAATATGTTTCACATTCACTAGTTACACTAATGACACTATGTACATTCACTAGTTAAAACCGTCCGGTGGGATGTTCAAGATACAAGAAGTCCGGTGGAAGGGTCAAGATAGTATCCCACAGGGCAAGTACACGTTCTACTACGGGGGAACACAGTCTCACGATTTCGGAACAGAATTCCTCATTAAGAGCAGTATCTTTCCGGTGGTGCAGAATATAGATTTCGTAAATGAAAGACTATTGCACGTAACGATACGTACTCGATGGGACGACACGGTTGTAATAAATGTCTATGTTCCGACCGAGGTGGTTAATGATAACGACAAAGATACATTTTACGAGAAGCGAGAAAGATTGTTTGACAGATTACCGAAGGTTAATACGAAAATTGTGTTCGGTGATTTCAACGCCAAGGTAGGGAGGGAGGAAAACTATAGACCTACTACAGGTAAATACAGCCTTCACGAAAAGACCAACAACAATGGGGAGAAAGACAAATGCGATGTCGAAAAACCTACTAGTAAAGCGCACGTACTTTGAACACAAAGACATACACAAATACTCATGGGTATCTCCGGACGGCAAAACTCTCAACCAGATCGATCACGTATTATAGTGCTGCCAAGATGACTTGAGCTGTGCCAAAAATGCGAACTAAAACACACACCCTCGACACACCCACGCGTTGAGCCAATAAGGGTTCAGCGGGGCGATAACCGAGGGAGTCTTGAATGTGTAACGCTATTGCCAAATTTAACAAGAGGTTCAGTTGAAATAAGGATGGCTGAAAAGGGGAATGTTGTGGTACGCAGTGAGGAAAAATAATGAGCGAAATGATAAAAAGTTTTGTGACGATGAGAAAAGTTCAGGCGACTGGATGTTTCCCATAGAATGAGCAACGGAGAGAGCAGCTGCTGCTTCTGGAAAGTTAGGGTCTACTAGGGGTGTTAGGAATTCCGGAATGGTAAAGTGCTTACCTTTTGCGTTTAGGGTCGTCGGTTCGATTCGTCTTCTTGCCATGTGAGTTTTGTGGTGGACAAACACCGTGTGCATGGGTTTTCTTGGGGTTCTTCAGTTTCTCCCCACTTTCTTCATTCCACCAATCATCCCATCATACTCCATCAAGTCTCTGCAAAAGTTACCTAGAACTTATATGCTCCAGACCTCAAAAATTCGAATTCAAATTCGGAATTCTAACTTTCCGAAATAAAATTTTAACACAAAAATTTTAATTTTATTTATGGCCCTTAAGTACCTCAGGCTCAGGCGTTCATCGTAAGATTTTTTTTTTACACTGTTTTACATCTGAGCCAGCAAGAGTTAATTGTAGTCAAAATAACATGTCTTGTACTGCCTGTTGGCGGTGGACCGTTCTTTTCTATCATTTGATTGGCGTAGCATTCGGGAGGTCGTCGGTTCGATCCCAGCGGCCAACCATCCTGACTGAGGTTTTCCCAGGGTTTTCCCTCAGACACACCATGCAAATGCCGGGGTGGCATCTTCAACATAGGCCCTGGCCAACACCTTCCCGAATTCTTTCCCCTCCCCTATCCCGACCTGAGCCTTAGGTGCCTAAAGGACATAAATGAAATTCAAACTTCTATCATTTGGTGGTGATGACCGACATTCGGAAATTCACACATTTCAGAATTCCCACTTTCCGAAATTCCGACATTCCGGAATGTCAGAGTTCTGGAATTTCGAATTGCTATTTAATTAGTAATTGTGTTTATCGCCTTTTAATGTTTTACCTGTATTGCTTTTGAAAGTACGGAATGCACAGATCGAGAATAAGATTTTCCTCTATCTCAAATTCCACTCAGCAGCACATAAGGAAAATGGGAAGGTGTGCATACCGTTTGTTTTTCAACTCCCTCACACGACTGAAGGCAAAGTTCATTTTGCGAAGTGTGGCAACATAGCTCTACGGGTGGTAAGAGGATGCGAAATTCTTTCAAACGACAGCAGCGCGTCAAAACGAAGATCAGATGTCGAGACATGTTGGCACTACTATAGTAGATAGACGAAGATACACCAACAGAATGGACGTAAGATCTTACAGATTAGCGGAAGGTAACACCGACCATCAGTTAGTGATCACAAAAGTGAGGGCAAAGCTATGCATCGCGAACAGAGAAGCCAAAGGATCAAAACAACTGAAATTCGAAGTTAAACGATTAGATAATCTGAGCGTAAGAGCAGATTACCAACTGGAAATCTCAAATATATAAAGGAGCAGTAAGGAAATTTTGTGCAACGATAAGAATACTATTAGACATATACGGAGATAGTTCTGCCATCTTTTGTTGGAGGTCGTTGCTTTAGATTATACTTAAATAAGAAGTCAGTTAAGGTAGAACTGCAAAGGTGTTCATTTTCGTCAAACTTCACTCATGTTCCAATTTCGTCCTCACTCACCTTTACTCTCACGTTGCAACTTTGCCCTCACCTTCACACCTTCCTTCCTCACTCATCCTCACCCTCACGTCGCAACTTTTTCTCATCCTCACGTTGCAACTTCTCCCTCGCTCTCACTCATCCTCACGTCGCAACTTTACCCTCACTCTCACTCATCGGGAAGGGCGTAAGCCATAGTGCTGTTACCGCCCATAAAATAATTTTTTATCTTATCACTCTCACTCACCCTCACGTCGCGACTTTTCTCTCACTCTAATTCACCATCACTTTGCAACTTTGCCCTCAACCTCGCACTGAAGCGGTGAAGATGAGGGCATGCGAGGTTGAACACCTATGGGTACAAGTACTGCAGGAACTGTTACTTCATGAAGATTTAGACAATTATGCGAATACAGAGTCTATGTTTCTTCTGTAAGATAAACTAACTTCTTTTCATTGAATTACCTCTTTAGAATTTTTAGTACATTTGATTTTACTAAACTCTCTTTCAGTAGGCCTGTCGAATGCGCGAAGATCGAAGAAAATGCAATTGATAACACAGAAGTTAGACCATTATCAGCAAAGAGGCAAGAAAGCGCTCAGTAAGTAATAGTTATTTTTGGGCATTTACTTTTTATAATCGATAAATTAGTGAAAAATAAGTACTTGATTATTCTTGTATGATAGCCCTACTTGTAAAACAGTTGAGCAAAAAATCCTGAGAGTTGTGAAAATGAAATAGAAAAGGAAATTTTCTAGTAATGAACGTTAAGTGTGGTAATAATCTACAAAGAAGGCAGAATTTATCCAGAATATAAATTATCTGTCATCAAGATAAAAATCTGTTATCATCCGCACAAGATTTACTGTTCAATATATCAGGGATTTCGTCTAGTGAAGTTAGTAGTGAACTGTAAGCTCCAGCTTTCAATAGGGTTGCCAACTTTTGAAAATGGAAGTACCAGACACCCTTCAGGAGTAGGCCTACATATACTCTTAAGATTGTGACATCATCGCTCGTCAAAAATATGAACAACATGAGTTTCCGCCACGATTTTCTGCTTGTGGGGGGGAGGGTTGTAAAGTAAGTCAAAATGGGGAGGGTGTAAGTGAAATTTTGTACGGTTTCTATATTTTTTTACAGCAAAACTATCAAGGTTGGGGGAGGGGGCAGGGTTCGACATGCACCGGAGCAAACCGGAACGCCGCTCCGGTTCGTGAATAGCTGGAACCTTACTGTCCGTTTCGTCAAACTTTCCATTTCGAACCCCGGGGGGGGGGGGATGTTGTCGAGACTTTGTGGGGTAAACACCTGTGGGATGGAAATGTCTGGCGGAAAAGTGAGCGATTCAGAGTTCGAATTTATTAACTTTAGTTACTTTTGAAGCATTTATTAAACTTACCTGTTCCAGTTTTGGTTGAGTCGGCACATGTAATTTTTGTAGTCTACCATCAATAATACATCGTACTTTAAAACAGAAAAACAAATATAATTGGCAATATAATTATGGCATGCACAAAATATACTTGAAAAATAAGTCTTACCAGCTTCACTCTCCTCTACTCTCCATGGCTTGAAGAACCGAAAAATTATTAAATTTGTATTGAAATACTCCAAGATATATAGTCTCATTCTTGCTGCTTAAGAATCTTGCAATGAAATGCGAATTTAAAATTATTAAAAAGTAGCAAATGGGGCAGTTACGGGAGCGACAATAAAATTATTATCTGAGTTTACAAGTATTGTTGAGTAGCTCTAAATCTGTGGGGTGGGGAGAGAGAAAAATAATAAAAACAAGGGTTTGTTACGTAATAAAACATTCTCTGTCTTGAGAAATCAATTAATACGATTGTATATAATGACAGATAGGCTTATTTTTCAAGTTTACAATTTATTTTCAAAGAAAAAAGTATTTTTAGAAATCATTTAATGGCTAATAGAAAGGCCAAAAATTGCAAGAGTTTCATAAAATAAGCTATATTTAAGGCTATAAGCATTTCGTATACTTGCATGGCTGCCTCTCAAAATATGCTAGATTTAGCCCAAAATAGGCCAAATTGGCATCACTGCCACCTTGCAAACGATAACATCACTGCGACGGAACAACAAATTCGTTGCGGAATGGAATTGCGCGAGGACCGTGATCAGCCGGTTGTCAAATGCGGTTCATTTTAGAATCCAGATTCAACTAAATCTACTTTCCACGGAATTAAAAAAATATTATGAATAGAACAGAGAATAGGACTAGTAAGTGAAAAAATTACCAGATATTTAACGTCCGGTTTTGAGGTCGTACGGGACACCGGACAAGGAGGTCAAAAACCGAACAGTCCGTTTTAGCTTTAAACCCTTTGTTGTTTACAGTTATTTCTAGAAGTTAATGGACTATCGCACTACTTGTAAACTCTGTTGCAATATGAAGATACAATTTTGAAGATCTTTGCCACTTATTTTTTTAACAGGATAAATCATAATTTACAAGAACTGAATGAGAAAAGAGATGTTACAAAAGACCACAATCATTTTGCTGGAAGTGTATTTTAGACTCCAGTCACTGTTAGCAGCTTACATGAGCGAGATCTCACAGAACTGTCAATTAATTCTGAATTGAAAGTTGCTGTTATAAATCTATTTTTCTGAGACAAGGCCTCAGAACGTAAACTACATCTGATATCATCCACTGATATTTTTGTGAAGTCCCCAGATTACTTCTAATTCATTTCCGTACCTTTAAACTCCCAATAAAAGGCACAAGGAAGCAGAGATCCTGGTCAGTGAACAAATCCTGAAAAACATGCAGTAGTTAGGATTTGGGAGGACTGGTCTTCTTTACAGTCTCCTACTCCTACACATTCGCTACAGAAGATAACTACACTACCGCCGCGCTGGTCAAATTCTAGGCCTGACACCACCTACATCTCACGTGGTCTTGAAAACACGTTGCCACAGTGTTTCAGAACAGTCGTCCACACTCAGCCACAGCTACTGTTATGAAAGCTTTTATTTAATTGATGAGGCAGCAGCAGGAACACGCGATTACACTACGTTACTATCAGCCAATTGGAGAGTTATAGCAAAGAAGATAAGTGATTGCTAGAAGTTCTCACGTATACCTCGATAGTAGCGACAATTGCGGCCAGACCTCGTACCTTCAGGTTCTAACCAAGGCTGTTCTAATAGAGAATATGCGATTTTGCCAAGAACATGAAGCCAAACGTCACAGCTTAGTCCCTCCCAGTTACTCCACATACTACAATCAAAGACATTGTTTTCGGCTAACAAAGATGGTAACAAGCTCTGTAGTTGTTCGCTAACTAATCAGGTACGTCACCTTGCTCGATACTCAGTTGTTCTTTTGGCTTCATTCTTTCTTTGCACATGAGATAGCTACAAGCAAATCCTTAGTTAGAACATCCATATTTCTAACCAATCAACCGCCATTCTTTATCTATGTAACTGAGCGAAGAAGAACTTGTAAGTACCTTTGGAAGGACTCTTTCACCTCATACAGACTATAATTAATATAAAATCAAGAGAAAAGAGAACATAATTTTAGAAATAGGTAAATATGAGATAAAGAGTAGCCTATTTCTAAAGAATAAAAAAGACTATAAACCAATAAAGAACGTAAACAATATTAAATTTATTAAACATTCTTTTATGAAACATAACGATACTAAGGTCGAAAACCTCATTGACATCTTAGCCAATGAAAATTAATCATTTCCCGCCAATGGCATTTCTCGGCGGTATCACGTGATCTTAGACTTGTGCTGCCATCTGACGAGTAGGTCGGAGTACGGGAATTTTTGAGTTTTTGTATCCTATGCACAGTATAGCAAGATTCACTTATTATTTTCTTTGGTGTCTGTGCTTCGTGTTGCCACTTCTAGTTTGAGGCCTGCTGGTACATCGTCGTGATCATCATATCGGCGAATGCGTAGCACCAGAAAGTAGAACGTAGATCTCATAAGAAAACAAGTTCGCTGTATTATTAGAGATTTATAACAAGCCTCTGCATCTTTCCAATAAATGATTATCCATTATAGTGTTTTCTTTCAGTAAATGCTGTCAAAAAGTGGACAGTCCTCCTCTTCAGACTTACGATGGGAATTTTAAAACCCTAAAAGACGATCAGAGGAATAACTATGTGAAAGAATCAAGGTAAACGACGTCTATATTCACTTCAAAAACATAGGTTAAGTTTTAAGAACTCGAAAGTACCGTAAGTTGTTTTCGTACCAGGACCACCACTAGGATATTTGGGGTCCTGGACAAGTATGTTTCGCGGGATCTCCTCTTAGTCGATAACAATAAAATATTTAGATAATTAAATGTAGTATTGATAATAACATCGTAATTTATTCATTTACGCTGATATAAATAGTTTGAGAAAATCCAATCATCTCTTTTTGAAAAATACAAGAAACGCCTTCTTAGCAAAAACTTGACAGCAAATAACATATATATTTCCTGATGTGTCCCCACTCTAACTCAAGAAATTTGACAACAGAAAAGCATTCCTTCAAAAAAAGTCACACTCATATATTCAACATGAGACCACAATTGACAAGATAGACATTGAACCGACATTTCTCCTCTGTTCCATATGCCGGATTTCAGATTACCAATATTACCATGCATTTCAAAGTTAAATAGTTATTTGAAGAACTGAAATAATACTTCAACTACTGTAAATTATAATTAAACTATAAACTGTCTATCGCAGTAGCAAGTAGTTTAGTTTAACGGAATACATATGAGTTTGGAAAACTTTCAAGGACAGCAAAATAAATTGCACTGGCTCCGCCTATTGATCTCATAAAATTGTGTTGTTATAATACAATAGTGCCGTGGACTCTGACACGCCTACGTCATTGGTTTCTAAGTATTGTTAGTGGCCTCAAGCACATGCCAGTAAAGATATACGTGCGTTCAACATTATCAGCGGAGTTTCATTTTCTCTAAGAATTAAACTAGTTCCGTATGTCGTTTCAGTCCAAAACTTCGTATGTTCCTCTGAAATTATTAATGCCTATTAGTATGACGCCTGACTTACTAGACAATTACGATTCTCAGTCCCTCAATTATCCATAATATTAATAATAACCACTGGCGTTACAGACCGAAAGATCCTGAGCCTGCCCCAAAGCCATCTGTCCGCGGTTGGTTTAACTGCGTCCACTTGGGGCCGTGACCACGAACAGGCGTATCAGGGGCTTTCTACACCAAGTGGTCCTCACGTCTTTACTCCCCAGTTTGCCTCACGATGACGAAAACTGGGGTGCTCCAACCGGGAATTGAACCCGGGACCACGCGGATATGAGTTTAACGCTCTATCCACTAGACTGTGGAGCCCCTCAATTGTTCATAAGAGTGAATTTTGTTAAAGCGTACCCTTAGTTCTAGCCAATGAGCTTCACCTTAGTTCTGCGTATCCTTTTCCACCCGCTGATTATAGTTTTGAATTATTTAAAAATCTCTTAAATTCTCATTTAACAAATAACTGTGTTTTTAGCTGTTATGTAATATTCGTCGATTATTAGTTTGTAACACAATTTTATACCTGCAAAATAACATAAGTATATTTATTAAATTTGTATAATTTTCAGTGCAGAAAAACTGAGATCGGATGCGACTGCAGGAGAGCCTCTATACCAAAATATGAGTACTCAGGAAGGGCGAAACAATAGTCCCATGCAGCGAGCCAGGTGCGTGTCAATATTAATACAAGGATCGTTTTTCTAAACAGGTAATCGATACCCTTATATTTATGTCAGATTCTCCCTGAGCGTTCAAGTACCTCCGCCACCATCGCGGCATTCAGGGATTCTACCAGGATTTTCAGTTTGGGGTGAGGGTAAGTGGAGTTTTGCACGGTTTCTATCGATTTTTGACCGTAAAAATATTTAAGTTGGGGGTGCACTCGAGAATTTGGGGGTGACACCCTCACAAGGGAGGCGGCAGAATCACTGTAACGAAGTGGGCTTCTGTTGTAACCTCTGCAGGATATCAGTAGTGCTTCAACTGTCTGAAATATCTTTCCTCTCAGATGCTCCCTAAGGTATCCAAACAATTGGTAATCACTGAGGGCTAAATCTGGACTGTATGGGGAGTGGGACAATACCTCCTAGTTCAATTTGACCAGCGTTGTGATAGTTAAATCAGCAGAATGCGGTCAAACTTTGTTGTGAAGCAAAATGACAAGTCCAGACAACATCTTAGGACTTTTTCTTGTGAATGACATTACATAGGCGCTCTGGAACAATGTGCTTCATGTTTTAGAAGACAGCTCCCTAATTTCAGTTGGCTTCATCTTCTCCTTCACCAGAAATTGCATAAAACTCAGATGTCTCACAGCAACAGACATTATACTTTCCACTATGTTTATTTACACTGCTGCGCACGTGCATTCAACATCATGACAGCCGCGTGGTACTAACAGAGGACCTTAATATAACCACAGGTAGTTTCAGTGTGCTCCAGTTACTCCTTACTTTCTTACGCCAAAAAAAAAAAAAAATCTAGGTCAACGTAGAACGGCCTTGTATATAATTTTTTCTAGGGTTATCAACATATACACCCCTCTATATATTCAATAAATCACATCTATATTCAATCCACTACTGGATAAGGCCTCTTCCCGAAGGCAGGAGATTGGTCAACTGCTCCCACGCTGACCACACGGTTTGGGAGAGGTCTCTTCACTGTGATCGCCGCTAGCTCCCCAATCGCATCACTGTGCAGGGTGGCCACCATTCCAGACCCACACACCTTGGAATCGAACCGGGAATCGAACCCGGGACCTCTCAATCCGTAGTCAGACACGCTAACGACTAGGCCAACAGGGGTGGTAATATATATAATACTGAAAAACTTCAACTGTGTTTGGCTGGAAAAGCTGCCTTTGTAATTGGCTAGAAAATTCGTGCTTGTGATTGGCTTAATTATCTACTTATTGTCTAGATAATCTGTGTCTGTGCTTGGCCAAAAGATCCGCTTCTCTGATTGATTGAACTATGTAGATGATTTGTGCCTGTAATAGGTCTAAAGATTCGCTTCCCTGAATGGTTGAATTGTTTATTTGAATTTAATTTTAAGGCCTTTAGGCAACTTTGGCTCAGGTCGGAATTGGCTATGTATGTGATTGTCTAGATGATCTGTGAATGTGATAGGATTAAAAATCCGCTTCTCTGAATGGTTTAATTCTCTACGCATCGCATGTGACTATCTAGATGATTTGTGACTGTGATGAACCTAAGGATCCGCTTCTCTGATTGGTCGACGTGGTTTATTTTGTTACGTAAACGGCAATACAGCATAAACGTAGGACACAATATCTTATTTTCCGCTACCATCTTCCTGGAACGGTGTTTAAGCTACTGCAATAGAAGTATAAAATAACCAATAGCTATTTTGGAGGATGGAAGCAATCATAGGCTCAGCGTAGCTCAAACATCGCTCTCTAACCTAAAATAATACAAACCACGCTTAACCAATCAGAGCGTCTCCCTAGATCAATCACAAACATAGACCACCTAGCCAAGCGATTCTCAACCTGTGGTCCGCGAAGATGAAGCAGGTGGTCCACAGCCAGACTTAATGATTTACTTCAATTCTTTACTTTTACTGTGTTTCCGTAGGCATTCAAAATATGCCCTAAGATTTATTATGTTCCAATCGCATAGTATGTCCCACATGCCAGTAAAACTCACACATATACTGACTATTTTCAAGTAAATGATACACCGTGTTTCTGAAAGAGTTTCAAATCCATACCGAGTGGGCGAGGCTCAGTTGGTAGAAAGTTGGCATTATACCAGTCACCGCTCATCCTGGCTGAGTTTTCCTTAGTCACAGCAGACAAAAACCGGGATGATACCTCTGAAAATAGACCCTGGCAGACTATCTTCCAACACCTTTTTCCCTACCCTATCCCCGCCTAAGTAAGAATTACTTAAAGACCATAAATAAAATTCAAATTCAGATATCTCAAATGTATGCTAAAAGGAGGAAAATGGCTCCCAGTCATACCTGTGCAGCGCCTCGCCACAATTCGAGTAATTTTATCGGTGCGCATCATCCTGCTGGATCCTCACAGGTCTTCATTCTTTCGGCTGTTTGACGGAGTAACGTCAGCCTTGGCTTCCTAGAATTGGATTGAATTTATTAATGGCTTCTAGGAATCTATGGCTCAGACTGGGATGTGGTAAGGGAAATGATGCAGGAGGTAGTCGTTCAGAGCCTGAGTTGAAAGTACAAGCATTTGCCTGGTATCATCGAGGAAAAACCAAGGTAAGGATAGTCAACTACTGGTATGGACCCCTGTGGACTTCCCGAATGCAAAGCCAATGCTCTGTCAACCAGAGCTGAAACCAGCTCACATTTGGCTCCCCGGACATAACGTCGGCCCCATCACAAAGTGTCGTATCTCAAAACTTGGCACTCGAAGGTCCCGGGTTCGAGTCCCGGCAGGGGCATGGGTGTCTTTTAACTCAAACATGACGGATAACTAGACTGGCCCATATACAATAAAATTTCCCAAAGTTTCGCCTCAAAATTTGACCGTTTTAAGTTAGGACTGTCAGAATATGGCATTTTGAGTATAATTTCTTGTCTCAAATCGACGTATCTAAGTGACAAGACGTTCAAAAGTTATTGACAAAAATAGGTTACAAGAACATTAACAAGTATATAGAGGTACTTTTCTTTAAATTGCTCTCCTGAAAAGTTTGAAAAAATGAGATGCGACACTTTGTGATGGGGTCGACGATAAGTGGTGCGTTTAACCGGTCTGAGACTTGACCCTACCTTGGCCCGAATGGTCCGACTGATTCGGTAACCCTGTCTCGACCCAAATAACCAGACCTGGCAACACGATGATCGGGTTTGACCTTTTCGGTGTCGTATTTACCGTGCTCTGATGGACAACAGCCCCGGTCCTGATCATCCTTGAAGGGCACATTGATCATTGAAACGCAAGTGTACAATAAGGGAAAAAATTAGAACTCTGCTTTGCGTTCCGGGACACCGGTCGAAATCGGTTCAGACCGGGTCCAAAGCATTGGTCTGGTGACCTGGTAACCCGTTTCAGTTCTTCTGCCAACTGAGCTACGGCCGCTCGCTTTCGCTTTAGAGACGAGCTTACCTTTCTGCAATTTAAATAATACATTTTCAAGAATTCAAGCTGATGACAGCCAGGTAGTTGCTGCAATAAGTTGAAAAATGTTTGTGGTCATGATACTGCGCCCTAAACATTGGCGTCTGCTTTATGTAAAGGAGATTGTGGAACTTATCCTTGCTGTCCTACTGCTTACATTGTTTGCAAAATAAATTAAAACAGTAAAGGTTGATAAGAAAGGCTAGAATACATTTAAATGTCGATTTATAAATTGGAAATCTTGTAGACAGTTCCCCTTTCTTTCAGCTGTAGCGTTCCAGCCTATGGCCAGAATATGAATCGCAGAAAAGTCACAGATGAATCAGCTTGTGAAGTAACGGAAGTGTTGAAACCACTACTCCAAGAGGAACCTTCTAATCAGTGTGACAAACTCAGGTATGGTAAAATTTACTAAAAATATTCAAGATGTACCGATAATGGAGGACTAAAGGCTTGGCGCCATATCCGGTTGGTTGCCATAGCAGCGGCGGGGGTCAAGTCTAAACAACAGTGAACAGTCAAGTAAGTTAGATGGTAGGAACGTAGACAGTAACTTGTGGAAGTAATGGCTGATTTTTTTTTCTGGTTTTCATCCTTTTAAAGCGACATGTCTCTCTCTCATTGTAACTTTTGCAATCTGGTACGAAGCACATACCAATGATGAATTATTATAATCGAAGAAACTACATAAACCAACCACTGTTGTTTAGACTTGAACATGGCGGGTTACCATGACAACCAACCGGATCTGACAGAAGACTTTTGTGGTCTATATACACCGTATCAGCAAGATTCGTCGGGCCTGCGCGGGACCAACGGTGGCCCAACTGTTACACGGTTGGACCAACGTCGGCCCGATGAGTTTTGCTGATAGGGATGTAACTCGAGGGAAAAACTTCGGGAGGTGATCCTCAACATGTAAACGAGTAAAAAAAATGTTCCTTTGAACATGGATGAAATTCCGCTCCGTTTTGTAGATACAGCGTTTCCAACTTGAGGACCAAAGTCGAAGCCTTATAATGGGGAGAAGATTAATAATTCTCGACACCTAATGACGTAAGAGGTTTCGACTTTCTAAATCACATTAGCTGCATTCAACGAGCTGAGCGGAATCCTTCGGATGACAAGAAGCTTGCAGAACTCAACGAACAGTTGAATATTGTAAAACACTCCGTACTTCTATTGGCTTTGTCGGTGTATCTTTACGAATAAATGTAACGTTTCTACTTTACAAGGTTTATTGTATTGTTTTAAAATCATCTCGACACTTACGGGCATCATGTATAAACTACTATATGCTGCGAATGAAAGAATTCTCTATATATTTAACAGATACGTCTTCTGCTACTTCTTGGTGTCCAACTTCCGGCTTCTTCTACTTCTTGGCGCCCCACTTTCTCCTCAGAGTGAGCATGAGAGGTTTGGCTCAAGAAAATGGCGGCGGCTCACAATGAGCCGGAAACTCTCAGTTGTATTCAAAGGACAAATTGGTGAGCAGCTAAGTGAACGCTCACAGCGTTGAATGCAGCCAATCCAAGAAGTACTCAATACATCTGTTTAAGCAATTTTTATGATTGAGGGAGTACCACATGAACAGGTTTTTCAACGTAAGAATTTTATTGTCAAGGAATTAAATGATAGGGCAAACATTGTCAATCATAAACAAGCTTCAAAAGGTTTTTTGGGACACTCCTTCAATTGTGATTTTGCTAGACCAACACTTTTACATCATTCTGTATCGAGTTTTGACGTCATTTGTAACGATGACATCGTAAATTTGGGCTCCTATAGCTCTTAAATGACTCTGAATTTCTCCAAAAGAACTTCTTCCTGGTTTTAATGTAAATAACCACCTCCCGAAGTTGGCGCCATTATTTCAGAGACACCGCATGTTAGAATTTTCAGCTCTTGTCTTATAACATCCTCTGTTATCGTAGTGGTCACTAATGTATAGCGATTTAATGAGGTTTCTCATTACCCTGAATTGTACCTGTTGAGTTCATTTTGTATTCTTCGTCGATAAAATTAGCGATTCGAGAAGGAACTGTCCTTTTCTCCCAGTTATTGAAGATAGGGACAAAACTGAAAGCGCTTTGTTTTTGACATCTTTTAAGTTTCATGTAAAGCAACGATCTCCAACGAGAGATGGCAGCACTACCTCCGTATATGTCTAATGTATTCTTATCGTTGCACAAAATTTCAATGCTGCTAATATAAATTCAAGCCTAGAGAGTTCAAACTTTCAGAGAAGAAAGTTCATAACCAATTCAAGAGTTCGATCAATGCCGATTTTCTATTTTCGTTTTTTTCTTCATTGTTGAAATTGCTTGTTTGTTCTTGTGAATATCAAAATCTATAACAATAAAGCTCTTTCAATGAACTTTCTTCCCTGAAAGTTTGAACTCTCTAGGCTGGAATTTGTAGGAGCAGCATTGAAATTTCGTGCAACGATAAAAATACATTAGACATATATGGAGATAGTGCTGCCATCTTTTGTTGGAGATCGTTTCTTTACATTAACCTTACCATGCGAATTTCCATTCTCCATAGATAGTTTGTTGCACGCAATTTTCCGCTCTGTCATAATTAGCGATTATTTCTGTCATAATCAGAAACCATTACGTGTAATTTTTAATGCTTAGAAACACTTATTTCAGGTTTTTATATCTATAATGACTTTTAGTTATTTATTAAATTAATATTTCTTTAATTTAGTACATCAGAAAGATAGATAAAAGTCTAACTTGTTTATCTCCAAGATCATCGACCTAGGCATCACTCATGTCCACAAGTACATCAAACTCAAAACAAAGGTGAAGGGAAGTGGAAGATGATTCTGTCTGTTCTTAGAACCAATCAGAAATTCTTAGTTGTCTGGTGATTTGAACAACTTGTGTGTTGTCAAATAGGGGACAATTGACTAGAACCTTTCAGATGTTTAGTTTTCAGCTGTTTTTAGTTACTATTTCCCTGCCAATTCTGTTCTTGTATGACTATCTAATTAAGTTCTTTTACTACCTACAAATCTATTATCTAGTTGAAATCCTCAAAACGCTTGATGGTACACTTGATAATGGCTACAGACGTAGTCGAAACGTTGTGTTGTGCGTTAATTAGGTGTATTTAAAACGCAAGTTTAATAATAAGTGTTCCAAACATTGGATCGTGAAGTTTTGTTTTTTGTTAAAAACTATTTTTTTTTTTTATGTAAGCTATACGTTCAGCAAGTAAGTTCCGTTCTTATCCGTTGCCCACCAGCGCTGCCATCGCAGTTTGGCGCATGCGCCGTAGTTGCTCTGAGTCAAGGAGAAGGAGAATGCCGCCATTTTGAGATCGCTGTCTGTTGTGTACGCTTTACAGTGCATATGTAGAATGGCGAAGTTGGACTTTGGCTGGACCGTTTTTGATCATGCACCGCACAGCCCTGACCTCGTCCCTAGCGAATTCCATCTCGTTTTGCACCTGAAAATCTTCCGTGATGAACAAAAATTCAACAACGAAGACGAGCTCAAAGGACATGTTACCACCTAATTCACAACGCAGGCGGCAACGTTTTATGATGACAGCATATAAAAAATTGTGCCACGCTATGATAAGTGCCTTCAAAATGGTGGAAACTATGTGGAACAATAGTGCACGCATTGCGATTTGTTTTGCAATAAATAGTTTGGCTGTATCTGTACTCGTTTTGTTTTTATTACCAAACGGAACTTACTTTCTAGACGTACCTAGTATGTAGATAAGCAAATTTTTAGTGTCTAAGGATAAGAAAGAAGGATTAGACACATCAAGATATCTCCACTTTTATCTCTCAAAATTTTCAACACTGCTGAACATAATGAATATAGTACGTTTGGCTGTTAGCTATTTGCTGATTGCTGTTCGCTGCTTGCTGATTCGTTGATTGCTGATTCGCTGATTACTTAAATGAATATGAAGATATATTTGGGTATCACAGCTGAAACGGATCACCGATCTACGCTTGGGACAATGTGGTCCATAGTACGATGCAGAGTTTTAAATCTTTATTATAAACCGTTGCGTTGGAAGTTTCTGTATTCACAATAATAACTTCAATACATGTTTTCTTTGTGTTAATACTGTAAGTAGATCGCTTCATTTATCATATTTACTTCTCAAAGAATCTCACATGTGAAAATATTTATTGATGAAGCCACAGGAATAAAACCAGGCCAAATCGGGTCAAGATTTGGTCACCGGGTGAACTGAGTGAATTTGCTCATCGAGTCAGTATAGTCATTTGGGTCAAGAGTCAGTCTGGTGAAGTTTTGAACCGGGTCACGTGTGTCCCAGTCACCAAAAGCTACTCTATTTCAACTCTGTTGGGTACTTTCATAACTGATGCTGCCGTGATCTGTATACTCGTAGCCGCGAATTTCTTTCGGGTAAATCTTTGGTAAACTTTATTATTATATGGGCCAGTCTAGTAACTTTGGACTTCGGCCCGTCACGATTCGCCTTTAGTTGTTAAAATCCACACCCATGCCTCTGCCGGGACTCGAACCCGGGATCTTCGAGCCGATGGCCTACCGCCGCAGACCGCTCGGCCACCCGACCGGTTTTTTTCGGGTCTCATGTCTGTCCTTCCTTTTGGTCAGCCACTAAAAATTTGTATATCAACATTCAATATAGACCAACACCATAGACGGTAAAGTGATTTCCCTTGTTACTGGGGGGTCCGGGTTCAATTCCTGGTGCCGGCCATCTTAACTGAGGCTTACGCTGATTTCCCTCGGTCACACCAGGCAAATACTGTGATGGTACTTTGAAAAATACCTGGGTTGATTCTTTTCTAAACTCTTTCCCTTGTTAATTTAAAGATATGCAATGTAAAATGGCCGAAATTAGGCTGTATCTGTAAATGGTTAAAAGTGAAATAAACGAAAGTGTCCAAATATCGCCTAGTAGCCTAATTTCGCCCACACAGATTTCTCAGTTAGTATGAGTTTGAAATAATTGCAGTCGATCGTCACGTTCGAAGAAGGGCGAGAACAGTAATTCCTCAAGGTTTGAAGGGTATAATGTGTTGTGTGTGTTTACTCATGGCCCTTTGTAATTTTACTCCTTGTGGGACTTTTGTTGTGGTTCCCACGTTGTATAAGAGCTTTAGCAAACTGTGAATTTTATAGTGGTAACGATAAGCATCCTTGGCTACTGAAGTGAGCCGTAGCTGTGTGGGTTGGGGCGTTAATACAGCGACTCGAAGATCCCGGATTCGAATCCAGGATGGGGCATGGAAGTGAATTTTAACTAGCATCGTATTCATAATCGTGCGGTGCCCAAGTCAAAGTTACTAAAAATGGTCCATATAAAATAAAGTTTTGTTTACTGAATTATGCTATCATATACACTGATACTTTGGCGGGATAAAGCTTTGTTGTGTTGTGGTGAGCATCACATATTACAGTATCAAGGGAGTCTTACTTTCGCCTACCTGATGGAACCAAATTTCCAATCCGTAAATTTAACACGATGCGTTGTAGAACGTAAAGAACGTGAATTAACAACTGTAATTCAGTGAAAATGGCGCAAAATATTTGCTATTTAGCAAAATTGCGTTATCAGATTTATAGCAGTGCAAGAGAAGTTTCAAAAGAAACAAATAAGCAACTTCGTAGAAGCAAAGTAAGAAGTATGTTTATGAAAATGTTAAACGTATTATATTTAACATCCTTTGATTTCAAAAGTGAGACGAATCCGCAGCTAGTTTAAGTATTCATTTTTTTAATAAGAGTAACGTCTGTGATTAATACATAATATTACTTTTCATTGAGAGCTGAACTTATCTATTAACCCGAAATAAATTAACTTTTTTTTTTAAATTTTACTTTCTTATCTTTCTATTTCATTGTATTCAAGGTACCATCCAAGCATTTTCCTGGTGTGACCGAAAGAAATCTGAAAAAAAAACTCATTCAGGATGGTCGGCACCGATTAAATATCCTGGGACCTCCGGATTACAAGACAAGCACACTACAAAATGTTCTGCCTCATCGGTATAATCCTTACTGGCAATATGCATAAGTTTTTGCCGGTTTTTGTGGTAAAAAAACCACGTAATTTTCAAGGGAAATTAATTTTGTTTTATTCCAAATATTGGCCATCGGCTTCTACACCTTTCGCCCATCTTTCAGGTAATTGATGCATACCATGCCAGAAAAACTGCTTGTCTTTTGCGGCAAACCATTCGTCGAGCCATTTTCCAACGTCTTCGAAATTGCTGAAGTACTGCTCTGCGAGCGCGTGCCCCATTGATGCGAAGAGGTGATAGTCAGATGGCGCCAGGTCTGGGGAGTACGGCGGGTGCGGAAGGATGTCCCATCCAAGCGATTTCAAGGTGTCTTTCACTGGTTTTGCTGTGTGAGACGGCGCATTGTCGTGTAACACAATCACTTTGCCATGTCTTCGGGCCCATTCCGGTCGTCTTTCGATCAATGCGTGATTTAAATTAATCATTTGTTGGCGATAGCGTTGTGCATTAACGGTTTCGCCGGGCTTCAAGAGTTCATAATACACAATACCGCTCTGGTCCCACCAGACACAAA